>JAVFBW010128733.1:0-14013 GCA_034783835.1 Mopalia ciliata
AGTCTTTGCTCATTTCCTGTCTGGCTAAGAATAGTTATATCCTTTGTTCATTTCCTGGCTGGCTTACAATAGTTATAACCTTGGTTACTTTGTTCATTTCCTGAATGACTTGGAATAGGTTTATCCTTGGTTACTTTGTTCATTTCCTGGCTAGTTTAGAATAGTTATATCCTTTGTTCATTTCCTGGCTGGCTTAGAATAGTTATATCTTTTGTTCATTTTCCTGGTTGACTTTGAATAGTTATATTTTTTGTTCATTTCTTGGTTGACTTTGAATAGTTATATCTTAGGTTACTTAAGTCTTTGTTCATTTCCTGTCTGGCTAAGAATAGTTATATCCTTGGTTACTTTGTTCATTTCCTTGATGACTTGTAATTGTTATATTTTTGGTTAATTTCTTGGTTGACTTTTATATCTTAGGTTACTTAAGTCTTTGCTCATTTCCTGTCTGGCTAAGAATAGTTATATCCTTTGTTCATTTCCTGGCTGGCTTACAATAGTTATATCCTTGGTTACTTTGTTCATTTCCTTGATGACTTGTAATTGTTATATTTTTTGTTTCTTTGTTCATTTCTAATTGACTTGGAATACCTATCTATGCTTTTTTTCTACTTCCATTCTTGGTTGAGTTTGCTTAGCTATATTCTTGGTGTTTTTTTGACTTGGAATAGCTTTATCCTTAGTTTCTGTTTTTCACCCTTTGTTCAATAGAAAAGAAAGTTATGACTTTATGTGTAAGATTACCACTGATGAGGTTAACATAGTCAATTATAGTAAAAATATTGAGGAAACATAATGAATTCATTTTGCATCCATGATTTGGTTTATTGATCGAAACCATCATCAGGAGATACATTATATCCTTGGCTCTCTTCTCCAACCCTGCTAGACCATTCATTTAGTTCTGTCCTTGTTTTATGTGTTGATTTATTGCATGGTTACAGATATTCATAAGTAGAGGTCTAATGGTGGAACATTGATCATTTATACTTAATGAAGCTGATTACTAACAAACAGTCTTTATGACCCATATATTAACTCTAATGACAGATACTGGGGATTTGGAGCTTAAATTACTGTCTAGCCTGCGTTATACATGGAATTTGAGCAGTGTTACATTTGCATAGTGTAGATAATTTTTTGTTGTTGATAATTTGCAAAGCATAACAGAAAATGTTAAAGCACTATAAAAAAAATCTTAAAATGTCATGAAGTCATCACAGTCTAAGCTTACTGTTCAACCAGTGTTTTGTTTTTAAGTTGGATTTGTTCATAAATGATAGCTCTCACTCTAGATTTATTATTGACTTCTTTTGGAAGAGTAAAATCAAGCGATTTAAACATAATGAAAGAGACCACAAATTCATTTAGGGCTATTTTAAAACTTGTTTCATCAATTTACAGTACATACATGAAAAAAAAACAAAAAACAGCATTTGACCAGCATTTTTTTTATACCATTGTTTCTACATCATTTCTTCTTGATAACGGACATAGACTATGGTTGAGGTGTTGAACATTTGTAACTTACTGTTCACCTGGTGTAAGCAATCCATTCACCTAACTAAGCCCAGGCCAAACCAGGAATTGTGTTTTTGTCTGTGTCTTATTAAGCCTAGTGATTGGTGATTGAATGTTGTGAGACCTTGAGATGTCCGGGTTTATATGAAAGCAACATTCCAGCCACTAACACATATTGTATTTCTGTCTGATTGTGTTTGGGATTGGATTGTTATGAGACCTGGGTAGCAGCATGATACCAGCATGACACTGACTCCTGTTATATTAGAATGTTACTTTTGGACAGAACTCTGTTGGACTTTTCCTTTTTTGGCTGGCCACATGGCTGATTACTGGACAGCCCTCAAATGTCAAAGAGGCCTGACCCGCATATCACTGCTTATGAACACTTTGACATTTTCCCTAAGCTGTTAATAGCACTGCTATTTACATATCTTAAAAATCCGCTTATTTAGATCATATATACCTGTTTGACATTTGCTATAGTCTCAGATTTTTATTTAAGTTCCCACATTTCCTTACATTTGTCCCACTTAATAAATGATTCACAAATAGCTGACATCTTTCTTTTTGTTACTGGGTACATCTAGTTACAGTTATAGCATGAAGCTAGCTATGGACATAATTGATGTTCACCTATGCACCCTAAATCGTAAATATCAAATAGAAGATCACACTGCAAAGATCATTATAGTTTTCCTACATAAGAAGTTTATAGAGCAGAAGTATGAAACCAGCCATTACCAAGATCACGTGACTTTGAGAGGTGTTCCAAAGTGCAATATGACTCATTGCACAACAAATTGTGTGATTTGGTTCATTTCGAAAAGTTTGAATGTCAGAATCGACTGATGCCTTATGGGTAAAATATTACAATTGTTAAGTATATATATTTATGAAATTTATACACCATTGAGCTCGAGCCAATTCAAGTTCTTTGAGGTTTCTCTAATTCGCACTAATAAAGAGTGCTTTTTTAACGCTCAGCGATGGCATTTAGTCACAATACAATGAAGACTGGGTACTGGCTGATTTCATATTTCTGCTTGATAGACTTCTGCCTACTTGAATATCAGATCACAATATATATACATTTATTCCTTTCTTTAACACAGCATGCTTGTAAAATGATTTGGTATCAACAGCCACCTGCCTCGAAATATATAATACATACAAATTTTATCTTAAATATCAATAATAAAGCTAGATGCTAAACACTTTCTGTCAACTGATGTTTTGATTGGGTTTTTATGCCGTACACTTAAAATTGTTTCACCTGTATGACAGTGGGTCAGCCCAATGGGTGAAAGAAACCACCCTCAACAAACCCACTAGACAGGTAAAAAACAGTACAATCATGGAGGGAGTACATCATAAACAATTGGCTTCATGTTGCTGCCCCTTTCAGTTCTGCTTAAAACTTAACTAATGTGACCAATATGTAATGGATAGTAGAGCCTGTAAAGAAACCTAAGGTGCTCCCAAATTTAACGAGTTGTGTATGTGGATATATTGTCATTTTTGTAGACACAAGAATTTTCTGCAAAAATACAAAAACTTGATGTTATTGTGTGTTATTTTGCATGTTTTATAAATATGGATAATACTACTTAGATGATGGATGGAAGATATCACATGAAGAGAATCTGAAGGACAAAAGGGGCCAATTCTGTTTTCTGATTTTATTGAGAGCACTGCTGAAGGCAAAACCTGTCCATTATTAGCCATTCAATGAGACGTGAAGGAGTGGGAGAACCTTCTATACCTGACTTATAAGCTAGTTGCATTGAAAAATTGTTACTGTCCTGATAATCTCAAAGAAAGTGGAAATCTCAAAAGTGAAATAAGGAAAAAAATGTGATTCTCAAAGTAGCCTTCAATTTTTTTATGAAACTTAAAAACAGTGGTGATTTCTGCATTATTTGAAAGATAAAATAGCATAATGTTTCTGTGTTACAAATCGATACATATCAAAGTATGAAGCCATAATGAGGGACTTGTGTTTGTTTGAACAGCTTCTGAAACACTGCAGCAGATACAATGTGCTTAACGCTGCTAATAAATAGAGCATGCACAAGCTAGAAGAGAAAAATAAATCCTCTGGGATTCTCATCTTGGGGCTTAGAGTAGGATGTAAAGTTTTGAAGCACTCTTAACAGAAAGCTACTTAGACTCGGTGGAAATTAGTTTCTCAAGACTGGGGCCTTGTTTTTTTCACAAAGCCTTCTGGTATGTCTTTTCAACTGCCATATCAGTACAGGACTTCTTCAAGAAAACTCTAAACATCATACAGTTTCTATGACCATAAATAGTCAGATTACCAAGCCATTAGAACACCAAGCGGAACTGAACACCATAAACAGTCTGATCACCTAGCGATTAGAACACCATGTCGCTCCGAACACTATGCTGATTTGAACACCACCATAATGTGCTGAACACAATTATGTACTGAACGCCATACAGATCTAAACACTCTCCTGATCTGAAGTCAGGAAAAAAAAAAGGGTTTTATTTTGTTTTTTGATAAGGTTTTTGTTTTCTGATAGAGTTTTGGTTAATGTCAGCGATTTAATTCATGAATCCTTGCAAATTGTCTTTGTGCTATCTGACACACAGGAGCTGAATGTAATTAAGATAGTTTGCTTGTAGTTATGCACACCACTACATAGAATGAGCAATAAGTGGAGATTAAAAGTCTATCAAAAAAGTTATGAGATAGTCCTTAATATCTCTTGTTAACTGATATCAGAAGTACTTGGGGTTTGGAGTAGGATGTAAGATTTTGAGCTCTCATTTCAAAAAGCTAATTAGACCAGGTAGACTTGACATTATTAAGACCCAGTGTTTTGACTGTGAAGCCTTCAAGGCATGTTTCTTAATCTTTCATTTCCTAAATGGATACTGGAAAATCTTTATACTTTTTGAACATGTATTAGCTGTTATGATTTTTAACAGGTAATACAAAAAATCAGCTTTTATTTTGGTCTTTATAGCAAATGATAAACTTAAATTGTTTCATGTCATCATTCTTCAAAATCTTTATTCTCAACATTCAAATACATGTCCACACCTGGGAAATACTACGTCTGGTGAGAAAATATAATTAATTTTGTTAATTACAATATTTTATAAAATCTACTTCAATATTGATGTCAAACCGAAAAAAGTTGAATTTATCGCATAAAAGTTAATCCTATCGCATAAAAGTTAATCCTATAGTAGCTTTCATGATGTATAAGATTTTCTCGAACCTTATGTAGAATCTGGTGAGACATTTTTTACTTGAAAATTAGTGGTCATGAGAAATTTTACATTTTTTCGAGGGGTGCTCTTGGCATAACACATCCTTTTCATAGTCTCTCGAAAGAAATACTGTTGCACAAGGTCATTCAGAAAAGGGTAATGGCAAATTGTTTTCAAACCATTCTTTGTCAGTGTTTATCAATTTAATAGAGATCAAGGCACCTATATTATATATGTATCTTTTTATATTCAAAATTAAGATATCACTTGGAATTAATTCTTAGTAATTGATTTCAGTGAAAAGTGCATCCATTAATAGTGAGGTATGAATAATGTACTGTGTGACTCTGTTAGGCTTTCCTGTAAACACTCTGAACCAATTAACTAGAATACAGAAACCATTGAGGCAATGGCTAATTTAATCAAATTAATCGCTTGCTGTACTTGAGACTGCCTGGTTAAGGTTTGTAATCTGGCTTGGGTTAATTACACTGCCATCTGGTAGTAGTTTAAGTCAGCAACCATTCCAGGGACTGGCATCTAAACAGTCATAGCCAAGAAAACATAGGTTAGAGGTGAATATGCCTATTATGTCCCTATTTATCTGACCATTGCTTATATTCTGTCATAGAAATACAGTTTTTTAATCAAATTGAAAACATCATCAGACATTTTTCTTATCAATTAAACACCTACATGTAATGCCATGATGTCCACTAGTTAATAAGGAATGAGCTCCATTTAAGAAGTTGTCAGATTATTTTCTTGTATCACTCCATTTAATCAAAATTAAAATTGTTCTCTTTTATTCTCATTCAGAATTAGATTTAACTGGGTAGAATTCAGCTAGGAATTATCCTAATCCTAATCCGCACATAATGGATAACACAAATTGATATAAAGAAAATATATCTTGATGTTAAGTTATCGTCCAATCACCGGTTTTCAGACAGCACCAGTTTTCAAACATTACCGGTACATTATTTTCGCTTGTTTTTCAGTGATTTTTGGATACAGAATGATGTTAAAATGTGAGACCAGTATTCTGTCAATAACTCAAAGAAATCAGCATTTCCAGAGACCTGTCTGAAGGTTAATTAAGACACTTTTAAATCAGTCATGTGACTTATTGTTCGAAAACCGGTGATCTGACTATACATGTTACAATGTAGCTATAGACTTGTTATGTACAGAATCAATTGATACTCATCATTAAACTGATTGCATAATTATGTCTAGTGATGCCTCCTGTTATAAAGATCATTCTGTTTAATTGACTTCAAGGAAGCTTATGATCGGTTGTGAGTAGAACATGGAAGTTAAAACACATATCTTCTCACAAGGAGTAATAGAAGTCGCTTGTCTTACAGATTTGTCAGCCTTAAGTTATATGTGTATGGCTCCAGACGAAAGTTCATTCAGTTATATGATTCATTTGACAATAGATGAAGTCATGGGATGGCGCTGTCCATTTGTTTGCCATTTAGAGAGATTACTGTGGACTGAGATGTCACTGAATATTGATATTGGCAGAACTTAAGGTCCTCATTGATGAGATTGGTCAGACTCTCAGAGAAATAAATGTAGATTGTGTTCCTGGTGGACTGACCACTAGATGGACACTGGTCACTTCAGTTTGACAGGCCGAGTTCTCTTATCAGATCAACCAGAAAATACAGGTCTGTTTCGGTCAGAAATTAGAATTTACCCTCATTTCTGTCTATTTGTTCAGCTGCCTACAGAAGGAAAATGCAACTGTATCTTTTGGGGGAACAGTATTCATAGTTATGTGTTTAGAGACGGCCTGTTTCATAAAACACTGAACTCTTGGTGGATTGTGAGTTCATAACACCCCTGAGGCCGTGGCTTAGTGGGTAGGGAGTGCGCTTACTAAAGCCGCTCACAGGATGGAGTCCATCTGTCGACCCTCAGCTATATTAGTGAGTCACACGATGTGGCTCCAGCAATCACAGGGGTTGTTTTTACAAGGTTTCTTTCTGGTTTTATACTGTCATATAAGTGAAAAACCCTTGAGTACGTCCTTAAACCCCAATCAATCAAACACAACACCTCATAGCTTGATCCTAGCCTGCATCCATGGCTATAATGGTTACAGTGTCAGCACTTTAACTTAGATATATGGTCATGTACCAACCATGAGTTTGAGTCCGCCTGTCAACCATCAGGTATAGGAGTGTCGAGTCACTGGAAATCGCCAGGTGGTTTTTACGAGATTTACTCCTGGTTTCCACCCTATTTACACAAAGAACAGTGTGAAATAGGAAATCTGTTGTCATAGTGAAATACCCTTGAGAATGAGGTTAAGCTCCAATCAAACAAGCATTACATATCTTTTTTTTTTAAAAAGTTGCAAAACAATAAAAAAAAAATTCTAAACTTACCATAGTCATAGTTTTGTCATTGACTTTAACTTAAGCATGGATATCTTTGTTGAATCTGTTGATCCTTACATGAATGAAGTAATTTCTCAATCATCAAAACCATTCATCAAAGCGCCATTATGAAAGTTTGTTCATGTTATTTTGTTTTGTTGAATCATGTATAAATATAGTCTAAACCTTGTATAGGTCAAAGGACTTGATGCAGTGTAAGAATTAAAATCTCAATGCCATATGGGCGAATAGAGAATCTGTTATCCATACAAATCTGTTCTTAACTTCATTAAAGAGTTATAGTATTAAGTGATATTATAACTTTATATTCTCTATCTCCTCTTTTCAGCTGTAAGCCAGGTCTCAATACTATGTGTTACCTCTGAGATATCTTATACTGACAGATGACTGGGTTCCCAGTTCTGTATTGCACTCCCAACTAAAACACACATGTTAATGATGCGAGTAATGGACCAAGCTTGTTAATACTGATTAATGATTTCTATCAAGCTATAACATGGTATTATGTTGTGTTTTGATGTTGTCCCTCTTAACTAGGATTTTAGTAAAGAGTATCGATTCCATGTCACTGATAGCTTAGCCAGGAAGGTAATATCAACAGCCCTGTTTTTATATCATCCAATATTTATGTACTGAATAATTACTGTGCTGTATTTTAATGCAAATTTTATCTCTCACATGAAGTTTGTCGCTGATAAATACATTGGATTGTCAGAATACAATCACTGTATTTTAGATATACATATTAATGTTCATTTATTCGATACAATTTCTCTTTCTGATAAATTAAATAAAATGGTTAAACTGAAGGGTGATGTTCCTTTGTGGTGAGACCTCTTTATAGAGAATCACGGAAATTAAGGGTATGCAATGTTCCTTTACTGGAGCTGCAGAATAATACTCTTATAACAATACGTCATTCTAAACAGCAAAAACAATTATCAAGAAAGACTGATCTTAAGCAGAATATTTTTGGACATTTGGTAATTTTACATAGAACCCAAAATTACATTAGACATTGGCCAGGTGAAAATTTGACACTTTTGGGTAAAACACAGACCTCGAACAGCTGAGGTAGTTTATATGCCAGGAAGTTGCTCTTCACAATCCCTGTTCAACATTTGTTTTATCTGTTAAAAGATGAGTGGATCACATTTTTTGTTGTATAATATATGGCTAAGTAGGTATCTAGAAAGAGGAAATGATTTTTTTTGTAGGTTAAGAGTTATGAACACTATTATGAACACTTGTGTTATATAGAAGTTCCTTTAGTGGTGGGGTGATCAAATCATGCCCTATTTCAGACCTTCCTTATATCACTCTCTAAAGATGGTCTGTGATAGATTACCTAGAAATAACCCATCTCAACAGAGCACTGAGCGGTTAAAACCATCTCCCCTTTTCCTTAAATTTTTTAATAAAACCAGACAGAATGAACTGTTTAACTGACCTTGTATATTTTTAGCATCCAAAGTTCACCTTACTCACAATCTGATAATTTTTAGATAAACTACTGCATCAAAGAAAAACATTTATTCTCAGTAGGATATGTCTCTGAGGTATACTTTGGTGATGCCAGAGAATCAGAGAAACCATGTGGGCATATTTGTTAGAATGTTCCCCAGAACTGTAAGCTAACCCAAGACAGATGGGAATTTGATGGTTTTACTAACACCAAGAGGCCATATTATAAACAACCAGGTAGCTAATATCCCATGGAGCCACTGTGTATAACATTACTCTTATCTGTTAAGAGTCTATAGGAACCAGTTCACATTGCCCTACCTCCCCTTTCTAGGGGTTGCAGGGTTCCATGTAAACAATTTGTAACAGCACTTTAGTATTTCTAGTTCCATGCAGTTGTATACTGTACTGGTCCATCATGTTCTGGATATAAGATTTGTTTGTTTAGCTGACATAAGGTTTTTGCCTTAGATCATGACAATCACAATAATCTGGATAAAACTTCATACAAACCATTCACTCAGTTTCATATATCTGACATTCGCTGGGGGACTTGAACTGTCAATAGTGTGTGTGGCGCATTAACTACTGAACTAAGGCATTGTAGTGAAACATGTCCACAAAAACTGAACAAAACAACATTTTTATTATGCCTACATGTTGTGATTTAATAACCAAACAAATATAACAGAGAGTCTGGGTTAAGCTCATTTTGATATGGATGGTATGAACTTTTTTTTTTGTTGCGTTTTTCAATGGATTTTTTTTTTTTATGAAATAAATTGTCTAATGTTTTCATAATTTTGTATGTTCACAGGAGTATACATCCAGGTATACAGGAGGTATTATTTGGTCTATTCCAATGGATGCTGGTAGGAGGGCGCAGTGCTGTGACAAATTTCCTCATGCCTCTAATGAAAATCCGTTTAACTTTCATGATGACAGGGATACAATTTTAGGATACTGGGATAATTTCCCGTGCCCTCCACCATGGACACAAGGGAGGCTACTGGAGAAAGTGAACTGGAGTTGTATCGGGCCACATGGACAGGATGTTAAATTCCGTCTGGCTCGACGGTGTAATATAGACATACCTGGTGCTAATGTTGTGTCGGCCACCGTCCTCCCGTCTGTCGGCTGTGGCAGGTCTTGTAAAATTGTGATCATCTGTATCTGTTGTTCGGCATTCATCGGGGCTGTGATCGTCGTTGTCTGCTTCCTCTATAAGTAAGTTCTCATCTACTTTATTTTGTGCTGATTTATTGTTTGTTTACTTTTACTTTGTAACAGTGACTTCAGCTCTTTTCAATTATGGAATGTAGAAAAACAGTTTTGAAAAATATATCCGATCTGCTTGCTTTCTAGGACTCAAGTTCCAAATATAGTATGATATTTTGGCATAGACTAACAGAGGCTTACTTACAAACATTATATAAAATATTCACCACATGATTGTATAAAAGAAAATAAAAATAAAGAATGAGTTTATATAACTAAAAAACAAAGAAGCCATTTCCTTCAACTTTTTGAAAAACATATTATTTTACTGTTATAAAAATAAGTGAGGAAAAGTTTGATTTTAAAAATATGCTGACACAGGTAACAAGAAGTTTCGAGTTTCAACTACACTGTAAGTTTACTGCATTGTGTTGCAGATTAAGAGACATTTTGTTTGACTTTTTTCTTGTTTGGCTTCTTTGTTGGAAATAACCTTTCTTCTAATGAGTAGTTGTTTTTAACGAGTGACATTTGACACCTAGTGCCATGCCTGTTCATCCAGTAGTTCAGCTGTAAAATATCTTGTAAACAATTCCCTGATGAGGAGTTGATCAGTTTGACCTTGACTTGACCTTTGGTGGCCACAGGGTGTTAGTGCAAGGCCCTGTAATCCTGTAACAGTCCTCTAGTTTATTGTCCCCTCTGGCAACCTCTGACTGCAAGAGAAATAAATAGACTCAAATTACACTGAAATTAGGTGTTTAAAACCAGTGTGCTCTCTGACATTTGTCTTGCACACACAGCCATTGAAGACAAACTGGACTGAGATAATAGACTTTGGCTTTGTTTAAGTGCTGACATTCAGGACCTGTATTGTGTTACCCTTCAATTTACCCCAGTTTTATGTCAGCTGTAATTACTGTTCAATAACACTGAGTTGTTTTCACTTCATTATTTGGAATCTTGATGACCACCTTCTAATGTCTACTCCCACAGCCTGTAGATGTCTTGTATTTTATGTGGGATAATTGGGGTCATTGATCTATTTTTAAATTACCAAGAAAGATTCCTCCCTTGTTAGTTTTCAATCATTCTCTGCCTGAACATGTTTCTGCTTTATGTTTAGTTCAATATTAGTGTAATGATCGATAATCTGAAATAGCCTTGAAAAATGGTCTCTAAGTTTGTTTTTACTCCTCTGCCAATTCTAGGAATACTACATTTGTCAGGACATTTATTCTAATGGTAACCCATTACCATCACTATACAGTGGAACAACTTTGATTCACTGACTTTGGATTGATGATAGTTTTTGATGAAATTATTTGATTGGTGTTTAAGGCAGTGCTCATTCAATGGGATTTCACCAGAAGTCTATCAAGTAGAAGTATGAAACCAGCCATCACCCAGTCTCAACGGCATTGTGACCAACCCAGCGCTGATTGATGATAAAGCGCCACCTAGCGGGACATAGAGAAATATCTCAGGTCACAAATTGAGTCCACCAAAAGTCACAATGCCATTGGGCTGGGTAATGGCTGGTTTCATACTTCTACTTGATAGACTTCTGGTTTTACCGTAGAGAAACATGCACGAAGCGCAATCGTTGCAGGTTATTCCTGCTGCTTAGGGGACGTTTTAATATTTAATCTCTTCTTCTCTCTAACATAGTGTTGGCCAGAAGAGGTTTCCAACTTTAAACCAGCCGCACTCGAGTTGCATGAAGATTTTCAGGAGCTGTCTGGCACAGTGCTCGACTTGCTGGGAATCGGTTTGGGTTTAAAGGTATTTTGACACTCTCTTTCTTTTGTACTTATTTACCGTACTTTTCTTCATATAATTAATTTTTACTTCTATGGATCAAGCGAACTTTGGGATGTGAGTTTTGGTCAAAGGCTCTTAATCTCGAGTTATTCGAGAATAAGCACTTACTATTTATATGCAGATTGAGACAGGACATTAAGTGTAGGGCACGTGTGGCGCTGCAAGATGCATGAGTACGACTATACCATAAATGAAAACGTGTCCAGTTGGTTCCACTTTTCTGTTGTCTTCCCCTTAATGACCTACAAGACGTAGTGCTTCACAATACTCATTCTATGATCCATACATGGTATTGATATTCCACGTTCGAAAAGTTCCAGGTATAACCGGTATAGGTATTTCAACCTAACGTGCCAACAAATGTATCGCTGCAGGATACCTCTTAAACGAAATGTGCAAGTTTTAACACGGATGAAGCGTAATGGTTCGCGGAAGATACTGATTTAGAGAATCGGATCGAATATTTTAGCTTCCTTGAAAGGCAGTCGTACGAAATCAGGCCTGCATCTTAAAAAAAATAATGTTGAATCCGGATGGTATCTTTCTTCGCCGTAAAACAGTCTGTATTGTTTTTGGCATGTCCCTCCAAATCTTGTTTTCAAATGGGGAAGACATTTTAAAGCGATCTAATGCGTACTGCTAAGAAGTGGTCGCTTTTAGGAACGACCTAACCCACGAGTGATCAAAGAAGAAAACGAAATGGTTTGAATCAAGTTAAGGCCATACAGTTTGTATATATTGGACGATAAAGTGCAGAAAAATGGTAGCGTTCGTACAATTCTAAAGGTAAGGAAGCCTCCTGGAACATACAAACTTGACATGTAGCTTTGTTAACACTTTTTTGATGCATTTTCTCGTCTGTTTATAGGATCCATCGTTCTTCAGGCGTGCACATAAAACAGAACTCGGAAAGATGAGGCCAACGATCTACTACAGCTACCCAGACACCTTTGGTAGGTGTTATATGTTATATAGATGCGAATACGTAGCTCATTTAATTTAGATCAAGGTACATGACATACTGACGATACGTACATATGAAATTTGAAATAAGGCCAGGCCTGGTTGACTAACTCATGAAGTTATTCACTTATTCTCTACCTTTTTGCTCTACCTGATTTTTTACTATAGCCCCTTACTTCCGCTTTTGTTCTACTACTTAGGCCCACCATCATCTAAACACATAGCATTTCTACATATGGAGTTCTATAAAGAGACCATACGACAAAACGCTGCTTAACTGTATTCTGACCTAGCCTCATATACAGCGACGCTCTATTGCACAAGCATGTGTGTGTTATGATCATTCTTTTAAAACATCTTTATACTCAAGCATTTGATTAAAACCGTCGACGTCTTACATCCATGTCATGCGTGCAGCCCGTCTGCATTGAAAAGCTAAATGGGACTTGGTCATTACAAAAAGAGACACCAAGAAATAGTACAGCGACTGAATTGGGGTATTATTTAAACTCAGAATACAAAACCTGCTCTTGGTCATGTTTACAAGTTAATTTTAAGAACTGTTTTACCTCATTAGTTTTGTCTCCTGTAGTAGACTCCAACTGTCGTTGAATCGGCTTATTCTATTGACCGGTAGATTTAAGGGAAATCCCAGATGGGAAAAGACTATTTGCCCTGATAGACATATAGTCGACTCAAGATAACACGATTCAGCCTTCTAATGCGCCAAGGTAAATCACTCATGTCTTGACCTTCGCTCGCGAAGATTAGGCCCACTGAAGAGCCTGTGTTCCGAATCTATTTCCCGGTAACCATATGCACTTCATAGTTGTGTTAGTGCCGCTATTTGCTGTTAGACTACTCTACTGTTATACATGTATAGGCGGCATTAAATACTAATCAATCATAGTAAGCATACAACTAAGAATTGGCTGCGCAAGACACACGAGTGTAAGTCATAATATATGGTTGTTGGTTTAGATAAATGCAAAAAAGACTTATTTTTTTCTTTATCAATTTATTTTTCTTGAATGTTTGAAGTTGAGTGATGTATTTGACTGTTGAGAATTAACATCAACTTATCTGTTTTTGTTTACTTCACTGAAAAAACACAGATTTCTCCCGTTAACAATCACTATTAAATCTATTATATCTCATTCTCTTCGTTCAGTAATAATAAGCTCTTTGCCTATTAAGTACTCTTTCTTAAAACAATATGTTTCAAGTACAGTCCTACTCGCAAATATACTCAGTCAAAAAAGAAACTTCCCACTCATAAATTTCTAAATATTTTCTTGAAACTTAATACAAGAAATATTATTATTATTATTAGAGGTAAATGCGTTGTCAAAGACATCATGAC
>JAVFBW010128744.1:0-14013 GCA_034783835.1 Mopalia ciliata
AAGCTGATCTGTTTGTACGTTTTATTTTTGTCTCCGTCATCATATAAGTGAAATACCCTTGAGTACGACGTTAAACATCAATCAAACAAACAAACAAACATTAGAAATTTGATGGTAAAAACAGGTCTGCACATGTCCGCAAACAAAAAAATTATAACTGTCAAGAGATTTGTATGCCTTCATTGCTTCCTTCCTATAAACCCAAGGTGTATTTATCAAGTAGTTGTAAATATCACCATACTCGACGGGAGGCCAGTTGGTCATACTTTCTTCCAATCCCGTCAAAAAATAACTCATAAAAGTTGAAATGGAACGACTTTGAGTTCCGCCGCCATGTTGATTTTGTATTTCATTGACACTTAATTAAGTGTCCCCCGACCTCCCTTAGTTAAAGTGGTTTTTGCCCTAAGAATATTTTCTTGAAATCCACTTAAATTGGCCTTTTAAGTGCCTTGAACGCACTAAGTGAAGTTTCGTGAAATCGGCCCATGACAAAGCCACATAAATGATATCATCCTCTTCTACACAGTCATTTCGTTTCTTCATCTGAGTTTTCATTGTCTTCAATATCTACATTTGATAAGAGTTTAGCTGATTTGTGGTGAAGACGTTTCATAGAAAAGATCACCAGTGATAGCAAACACCATTCTAAAATATAATCAATTCCACTTCTACTTCCTAATGCACGATGGTCTGGCACTGCGTAAAAGAGTTGTCTTAGTCGCGTCCACTATAGAAAGTCTCGCGACAATATGATTGAGCAAACGCTCCATTTAGGCCACACGTGACTCCAAATTATTTTTAGATTTCGGGCCGCTAACTTTTTTTTCTGTATTTTGGAATAAAAAATGAAATTGAAGTGTTTCTATTTTTTCTGTTTGATAACCCCTGAATCTCTCCCTCACGCAGAGCTAGGACCTGTTACAATGAGAATGATATAACACAGTGCTAGAAAGTTTGCCGATTCGCATAAAATACTGAATGAACCATTGTAGAAGTAAGACCAGAAAATGTTTATAAAGTGCTGCCATGCACTGCCAGAAGACAGTAAGCATTTTCCTCGTATTAACAGATATTCTTCATTTAGCAAAAAACATTCAGACACACTTCACATATGCAGCTCCGCTACAAGAAAAATAATAATTCATATCCCAAAAGCCACTCTCCTGATCCATGGACGATTTTCAAAAGGTCAGTGAAGTAAATATTGAACCAAAACAGTCAATTCAAATCAAAAGTGCATACTTGATACACTGTGGCAACATATTTTCTTAGACCTGAGAAGATAGGGTTCGTATCATCTGGCCAGTTGCTATTCTGAGCTAACACACATGTATATATATGTATAATACCTTTTGTAAAATAAAGCATGTTTAATTGAGGTCCAACAAAATACAGACCCGTGAGAGATCGATCGCCGCAAAAACAACAAGGGAAACAACTAGGATCAAGAAAATATATAGATGGCGTTAGTAGTTTGGTCCACAAAGATGGTCAAAACTATGTAACACTTTTCAAAGGAGTAAGTTTAAATCATTCAACAATTTATTTGACACCTTTCTAAGATGGAATAAAAGGAATTTCTTGATAACTATACCAGTACTTGAAATGTACACATAAACACTCCTATCACTAAGAACTATGGCTGTATAGCTACTTAAAGCTGTGAAACTGTCCAAACTCGAATGATAACCCGGGAAGATCGTTCGATTACGTTTATATTCTGCAGAAAATAACTTATAAAAGTTTAAATGGGACGACTTTCAGTTCTGCCGCCATGTTGATTTTGTATTTCATTCACACTTAAGTGTCCCCCGACAGCCCTTAGTTAAAGGGGGTTTTCGCCCTAAGAATATATTCTTGAAATCCACTGAAATTGGGCCCTTAAGTGCCTTGAACGCCCTAAGTGAAGTTTCGTAAAATCGGCCCCTAATAAAGCCACATTAATGTTATCATCCTCTTCTACACAGTCGTTTCGTTTCTTCATCTGAGTTTTCATTGTCTTCAATATCTACATTTGATAAGAGTTTAGTTTTATCGAAAAGATCACCAGTGATATAAAACACTCCACTTAGGCCACGGGTGACACCAAATTATTTTTAGATTTCGGACCGCTAACTTTTTTTTTTGTACTTTGAAATGAAATTGAAATGTTTTTTTTTTCTAGATTCACTATAATAATTATTGTCACTGAAATGTAAATAAAAATAAAAATTGTCACGAAACAATAGTCCCGGGACTTGGGGCCACGGCAATCAATCGAAACTCAATCTCTATAAAAATGCCATTGTTCGAGGATTTGGCTAAAAACTTAATATAGAATGGAAGACTGTAAATCGATGCGTAAGATTTTCTTGTCATTTGGATAAGACATGAAGACACCATCGGATAAGTTTCAAATAGTGTCTGGCAAAGAACAACAACATGAGTAAGAGTTAGGCACATGAAAAACCAACTTCATAATTATCTGACACTCCCTGCTTTAAAATACAAAGCCTGTGATCACCGTTTTAACATACGTGTTTTGTCTCACTTTTAATAACAAAATTTACTTCATCTACATTCTTACCCTTGGAACCTGCTACTTGTCCGCTATCAACAGCCAGCTTTGCGACTTTTGACGTTTCGACTTGACTTTCATGGATTCTATAAAAGTCTTTGTGGATCTGTACTTCATGGCCAAGATGGTTTGATAACCCCTGAATCTCTCCCTCACGCAGAGCTAGGACCTGTTACAATGAGAATGATATAACACAGTGCTAGAAAGTTTGCCGATTCGCATAAAATACTGAATGAACTATTGTTGAAGTAAGACCAGAAAATGAATATGAATTGCTGCCATGCATTTCCTTCTTATAACAGATATTCTTCATTTAGCAAAAAACATTCAGACACACTTCACATATGCAGCCTCGCTACAAGAAAAATGATAATTCATATCCCAAAAGCCACTCTTCTGACCCATGAACGATTTTCAAATGTCAGCGAATTAAATATTGAACCAAAACAGTCGATTCAAATCAAAAGTGCATACTTGACACACTGTAGAACATATTTTCTTAGACATGTAGAAGTGAGAAGATGGGGTTTGTCGCATCTGGCCAGTTGTTCAACCTTTTGCAAAGTCTGCCACCCATCGAGGTGTCGATTTGTAGACACTGTTGAGAAAATATAAGTATTTGTATCCCAGTATCTTGCCTATTAAGTACAAGCCATTCCATTGCTGGCTGACAATCTTCAGGAATGAGTATAGGGACCCTTCGATTGCACTTTCCCATGACCTGTACCATATCTATTCTGAAATTACGAATACATACAGATGTATCAACGTATAATAACACTTTAGATATGTTTATTTGGTTCATGTTTTACTCCGTACTCAAGATAATTTCACTCATAGGGATGACAACATTATCTCGAGGAAAGCTCAACTTGGACCATTGGCAGGCTGCTGACAAGCATTCCCACTATAGATTAAAGACCAAGCCGTACTATGACTTTTGAGTTCTTCCCAGGAAATCCCAAAGTACACATGGCAATTAAAATTTTGGTCATATATGTAATATGAAAGCCCCGGTGGCTCACTCGGTGCAGCGTCTGTCTCATGGTGTGAAGACCCAGGTTTGCTCCCGGGTCGCATCATACCGAAAACTAATATTCATTGATTCGGTTTTTACCGTGTACTAAATATTTTTTTCTACACGTAATCGGCAGTGTCAGCATTAGTTTTGGAAAAACGCAAGGCTCCTCTAGCTGTTTACATACCTATCCACTTAAGACTAGTGATAAAGCTACAAGAGCAGGAGCTGAGGTTATAAAAGACTTGAGTATGCTCAAGATGATATTTCGAGTTCAGTTGATTCAACTCCGGATTCGGTGTTCGAAAACCGAGTTTGCAAAAAAATTGAGAACACTTTCGGTGTTCAGCTAAGCACTAATCCTGAGCAAGCTTAGTACCATGTTGAAGACCGTTCTCACGGGAGTGTAGGGTTGTTATAATAATTTGATGGCTGCAAAGAACTTTTGCCAAATCTTTTTCGATTCGATTTTGAAAATTACACGTTTATTAATAGTTAAAACATTTTATCAGTGACACAATCACCTCGAAGCACCCTACGACAACAGCCTAGTGCATTTTTACCTTCATTGACAGCCCACAACAGCGTGCTCAAGAGTTGGAATGTGCATTGATTTTGTAATCCACTGAGTACATGCTCAAAACATTTGATAACCACATAATAAGAGCACAACTCAGAGAGCATGATGTTGAGAGTTTGAGTATAGACTCAGACTTGAGTATGCTTAAGTTTGTATAACCTCGGCCCCTGGACTCATTGGGGAGAGGGTTGTGATCATCAGTGAATAACTTAGCTTTGGAATTAGCGGAACATTGTTACGTGTCACTCTATGCATAAGAGTTTGGTGGACGTCACACCCGAAACATGCATATCTTTTATATGTACCGTACCTAAATGTTACCGATCTCGATTGGATAGAACTCTGCTAGGAGAGATAACAACCGATGAAAGTCGTCTTACTGAATATGGAAGTTGAAAAAAATACATTTACCTTTCACACAAATGGCGTTCTACTGAGTTTAAGGTAAGAAGAATCTTTGTGTTTGAGGACTCATTCCAGTTTGTCACCTTTCCAGATCATCTCTTATTAAAGACTTGGAGCGTGGTCTTTACAAGCTCTAGAAGTTTTCTCCAAACATTACCACTGTTGGACTTGCCGGGCATAATTTCATAAATGCTTTCTATATGATATTGTCCAAGTTGAACGATGTCTGAGGTAAGATGGAGGACCGTTGGATTATTAAATTTACTGCTGTGGAGCGTAAATAAGCCTGGACTTGATATCCTTTCTATCCATCCCGAAGAAAAGAGGGCAAAAAAGTCTTCTGCATTTTCCTGTTCAATAAAAGAATGGTTTCGGATGGACTGCACTCACATAAAGTGTCAACTGCCGTGAGAAAACCATCAAACCGTTCAGGTTGAAATGATCTCATCCAAAGACTAATTATTTCATTGCCAGTTGGCGCATTCGTTGACGGTTATCTTTCATCGTGTTGTTACCCAACTTCCTCGGCAGTGCTGTGCCAAATAATTTTATAACCGAGCCATGAGTGACGCCGTTTGAAACTGGCACCAAACACGAAATATTTTTTACCTACACCCACCTTTTTGAGTCGATCTTCGAGGCAATCTCACCCACCCGAACATCCTTCCACCTTCCCACCAAAGGTGATCAAATATTATGCTTGTCTCAGTACCATAGCAGACGGTTGTTAATCAGTTTTTTTCTCTCTATTCTGAATAAAGAAAATGGTACTTTCTTTCAGAGAATTCATGAGTGGTGAGGGGTGAATCTTGTGAAGCGTGTAAAATGTGTAAGCCCATCATCTATTGTACTTAATTATTATTACGGCTACCACTACAATTTATCAAATCCAACATTAATCGAGTCCCACCCCACCTCAACACCATCTGATTTCTCTTCCCCATCACTCTTTACGGTTTCACACTCTGTAGTCTAAATGAACGAGTGTGACATAACACACTTAGCGAGCAAAGAGACAAACAATTTTCAATGAACGACAGGCGACTTTCCATAAAACCATTGTCAGTCTGGCAACATTTTATGCATAACAACTAGTAAGCTTAACTATTACTGCAGCTGCCATGACACTTTATCAGTTAGTAAAATTTGTTCCCAATATAAACCCCAACACTGAGTCACACTTTTAGGTAGTTGTAATAAATAGATACAACTGCATTAATACTAAATCCAGACTGACAAAACTACCATGTATCAAATTCAATATTATCACATTAATTTATATATTACAGCCATCAGAACAATTTACCAGTTGTCATGGAGATATTAGTTCCCAATTAGCTGAAACATAAAATAAGACAAACAAGCAGATGTGGTAAACAGCTTTTTGCTTTTTTATTTTGAAATCAAGAAATTCACTTACATCAAATCCAACATTGTCATTAATCACATTCATCCCAGGTCAGCACCATCTGCTTTCTCTTTTCCATTCTTATTTTTGGTTTCGCACTCTCGGCCTAAATGAACAAGTATGACGTTAATCACTTAGCAAGCAAAGAGAAAAATAATCCTCAATGACCAAAAGAAGACTTTCCATTAAATCATTGTCAACCTGGTAAGATGCTATGCCTAATAACTAGTAAGCTTAACTACTACTGCAGTTACCATGACACTTGATCAATAAGAACAATTTGTTCCCAATTTAACCCCCAACACTGAATCCCACTTATAGGTAGTTGTAATAAATGGATACAACAGCATTAATACTAAATCCAGTCTGACAAAACTACCATGCATCAAATTGAATATTATCACATCCTACCTCTACTCCATTTTGTGTCTTTTCCTGAGACTTTGCTACTTCCTTTTGTAAATTAATAGTGCCCTGGTAATCACTTGAAACAGGAGGCAAGAGTAGATGATCCATCTTACGAGATGAATGACTTACAATGCACTGATAAGTATATGGGTAATGTTTAGGATTGCATGTTACAGAATAGCAACCGAAGCGAATGAGCATAACACAACATGAAACTGCTAACAGAAAACAAAAATAGTAGGGGTTCAATAATACTAGCCTGGAAAGACTGTAGATTTGATTACATACTACTAAATGGAAATGTGGCATCTACATACGACAGCTAAAACTCTTGTGATGGTGGAATTAGAAAAAAATATAGATTTATAAGACTCCATATTAATTGAAGTAACATACCAACAATCTGTGCTACAATTCGGATTTTGTCTTACTTGTTAGAAAGATATTAAAGAAAGCTGGGTTAATACAATAGCCTGTTTAATCGACCTGCTTTCCATTTGTTCATTTGTATCTAGTACGCGTATAAGTAATCTGAAAATAACCAATAACCATATATTAACAAGATGAACCATCTAAAATAAAAGTAAAATTTGATTGTTGCCAAAACAAACTTTTCCTTTTCCAGTGTGGCTTGGTTCCTATTGCAGTGAAATAAAAACAGGTTCAAAATTAGCTTAAGATAATCTATTCTAGTACCACTACGATAGACAGTGACTAATGTAGTGAACAATTCACACAAATATATTTTCCAAAAATACCCCCAAAAACTTGATTAATAAAAAATGCATGTTTGTTTTTGGCCCAAAATGCCTTCCGGAGATTTCTATATAATGTTATTTAAAAAATAGTTTAAATATTATTTTTCTAAAAATTAATTGTATCTTGAAAAATTGAATAAAAATCTTATTTAAAAAGTTTAAATCCAAAAAAATTAGGATCGTTTTTCAAAAATTTTATTAAAAAGAATGAATTTAAAATCATAAAAAGTAGAATGAGTATTTTTTTTAAACTTGTATCTTGAAAAAAAAAACACAACTTAAAGAGTGTACAATTAAACTCCAAGAAGTTAAGTCTAAAAATTTATAATTAATTTAAAAACATTAAATGGAAAGTGGGTAATTTTAGAAAAAAATACATGTTAATGTATATTTCAGAACAAAATTGTACCTGAAAGAAAAAAGCAAGTTTACAAAGTGTTAATTAAACTCCAAGAAGTAAGTTAAAAAATATGAACATTTACTATGTGTAAAAGTTACTGATAACGTAGAGTATTGTGTTTTCAACAAACTTGAGCCCAACGAAATCACATCAACAGGTAACCTTAACTTGTGTACTAGTGAAGTTTTAAAATACCAACACTTACAATGTAAACAAGTATAACAACATTGGCTATACAACAGACCCAGCTACATAGCATGGCATGTACGTGTACATAAAAGCTATGGAAAATCAACCAATATTTGAAAATTAAGCTCAACATTAGACCTTACCCTAAACATTGGACTGTAATCTCTTGAACAAAAAAGCTTAACCTGAATAAAACTATAATACTTTCAATAAACTAGAGCCCAGCAAATGACCTCAACAATAAACCTTAACTTGTGTACCAGTGAGCTAAACAGAGAAGCTTAACCGGACACCGACGCCAACACTGCCACATTTCCTCCTCTCTCAACTATACCTTTCTTTCACTTCGTTAGGACAAGCTAAAAAGTAGTATTGACCGGACCTTCTTTTAAAGTTATAAAGAAAAAAAATCGAATCCACAGACAAAAGTAAATCACAAAGCGATCAGTCTTATAAATTGGTATAGTGGGGTATAATAACCGCTGACATGTTTATGTCTGGGAAACAATTTTTGCTCGACTGTATAGTCCTGTTACTTTATTGTATTAGGAATCTATTTGGCTGGAAAAGCTGTTATATGCCAGCGACTCGGTAAATGGAGGCACAATGGGGCATAATTGCGGTCTACGCTCAGTGATAATGACAGGAAGTCTGGAGTTCTCTACAAACTAAATGAATACTGTCACTGTAGGCCTATATAATACAGCTATATCCTCAGTGAAATTGTTTTGTCTCACAGCAGACTAAGGTAGACGAATGCTATTATATTAGTTATATAAGTTACTGGAGTGTCACCGTAGATTGTCTGTGAAGAGGCTCAATGCACGATTTAAGGTTTCTCTGCATGATGTGGTACAGTGTTCATTCTATTCTGCAATCAAGCATTAGCATTTTGCTTAAAATACCATGTCATATTTACTGATGTATTAAATATTTATACTTATTCATAATTATTTATTTTCCATGTATTGAAAATGATCAATTAACAGGAAGGTACCACTACTATCAACATGTGAAAAACAATTATGTTCTTAACGTCTCCCTAAGGAGACAAAGCAAATGTTTCCACACGTCCATGACACCATTTTTACCGATTCCTGAAATCAATCGATGTTATCAAAGTCAAAGAACTGAAACAACTATACTCATTATTTACAGTTGACCGCGCGCTGAAGTCGTTTCGACTGTTAATACAGGTAATAGGAGGTCACTTAATGAAAGTCTTATCTGGAGATCAACACGTCTTAAAGCCAATCACCCTGTGGCCTGGCCTATTTTCCACAAGACATTCTCTGAAAATCTACATGTATATGAGCTGAAAAGAGATAGCCTGTGCCATTCCAAAACAGAATTGATTCTACTTTCTACGTCGAAAGGTTGACTATAAGATACACCCGCGCCATCTTGTTTTAACTTGTTGATCCGTGGAAAATATTGAGGAAAAAATCCTTACTTGAAGTCCTTTAGATTTAATGTTTGACATATTTGTTTGGTAATGGTCAGACCGAATACCCAATGTTGTCTCGGTAAGCTTACTGGTACCACTATAAACGCTCAAGAATCTCTCCCAAAAGACTATTTCAAAACCCGAAAACCGCCGGTTTAAAAGTCAGCATCGGAGTTTCAGACAATATTCATACTTTAACAACGCTACATAATTCTTTGTTGGTTTAAACAGTAATTTTATTCCACAAAAATGAAAATGGGATTACTGCCTATATTATTAAACACCGCTTCCTTAATACATATTAATAACATATAAGTGGAACAATCAGGAGTACACCCATAAGTAAATCAGCTAGGAGTACATCCCTGTGACATAGGTAAACAGTCCCGAGTACACCCAACTTATCTAAGTGAAACAGCCAGGAGTACACCCTTGTCATATTAGTGAAATCGCCTGGATTAATCAACCAATAAGAAGCACAATATGACAGTGTTTCGGATAGCCTTCATTCTGACGGTCTGGTTTTCGAACTCTATCAGACGGTCGTAAATTACATTAAGTTTGGATTTTTCATCAATTCGATTGGATTCAATCATTCCTAAATAGGCAGTAGTTTTGCGACTTGAATATAAGTTAATGGGAAAACTAAAGTGTAGACTCTGATTTAACTGCTTTAAATTATAACTTCGAATTAATTTTTTCGAAGTTATAATTAAAATCAGTTAAATGAGTGTCTATAATTTCGTCCAATAATCACCTGTATTTGTTTGTTGCCAGAGGTGAGGACATGTAATGTTGCCGGCATGCATTGTCTTTGAGCATATCAGACATGGCACAGGCCATAATATATTTTTCTGATTATTCTCTCGTTGTCATTTATTTAATAATGTCATCTTCGTTAAACTTCACTTTAACAGGGAACACCTGTTTTTGGCCATTTGTTGTATTGGACACATTCTGGCTTTGTTACTGCTTACATGTATATACTATTTGACAGTGCTGATATTTTAGGTATTTGGAGTTGTAAACTTATACAAATCGATGTTGTCTGTAATTGGATGACCACTGTAGGCTATGTAGTGCAATATTCAGGTAACTATATGAAACAAACTCTGCCAAGAACTACCGTACGCCCTTACGCTGTACTGTAATTCGTTAAGTTGTTTTGTTTGTTTTATAGTTTCAAATGTGATTAGGTAGATCGATGAATGAAAACCACACTCAAAACACCCTTGCCCCTCCCCCTCTCAAAGGTCCATATGATTTTACTAAGATACGTAACCTATATTGCAAATCAACCAATGGTAGTATCCACTTTCTCTAAAGTTTAGGAATTATATCCTTGGGGTTTATGGAGAAGGCTTATTTCTCATCATTTTTCTTCAATTGTATTTTATTCAGATCAATAAAATACATTTACGAGTATGATACACTTTTAAGAAACACCTTATTTTGTTTTGCTTGATTTACTTTCTGTTGCTGCCGTTAAACGAGGACATTGTAATTATCGTCCACTCATCTGCCATTGGGACATCAGTGCTGTGTTATCTTCCCTCTGATCGGGAGATTTAATGAGGCTTGGTAATCAATTCAACTACTGTTTCTCTCCCAAAGTCATCAGGAGCGACACATTAAGCGCTATTAATTCTTCATCAACTAACTAAACTGGAACCAAAACAATTAGTCTACCAATTACTACAGTTGACTCGGACACAAATGTAGTTCGCCTGATCAAAGTGTATCTACAAGTATTAAAGCGTTAACTGTGCTTTCCTGCGAGCATTTATAGCAACATGCCAGACCAGTGCGACGTCCAACGAGCATTGCTCCTCAATCATTTGTTATAATTGCAGTCATTACCTTATTGTTGTATGTGATCTGAACGGAATGTCATTGGTGTGCTAGAAACGTCCCACCTATGCTGTAATAATGTGTGCCGAAAAACAAATTATTAGACCATACGGTCAATTTTTTTTTAAATTTGGCCCTGGAACATTTAAAAGAGGGAGGCGGGGGACAAAATATCGCTTGTTATACTTTGTTAACCAAAAACACAGTAGCCAGATAGAAGAAAAAAAGGTTTGAAAACTGTGTTTCGTCAGATCCATGTTTGACCAAAACTATATACATCTGCCGCGGCTACTATAGACGTCTTAGGTAACACATTGAACCTAAATATAGAAAGACCAGAAATCGTCAAAGAATCCGAGTAAATTGTTAAGGTAGAGGGCCACGGCCATGGCTTAGTGGTGGAGTGCACGTTTACTAGTCCTACTTGGATTTACCGTCCACAGGAGCGGGTCCGGCTGTCGATCCTCAGGTATATGAGTGATTCACACAAAGTGGTTCCTGTATTCGCGAGGGTGGTTTTTACTAGGTTTCATCCCGTGTTCCACCGTTCTTAGGCAAGAAGCACTATGAAGTAGAATATCCGTCGTCATATAAGTGAAATACCCTTGAGTTCGACATTAAGCACCAATCAAACAAGAAACAATATAAAGGGAGATAATAAAGTCTATTTGGTCCCACATACATCAAAACATAGAGTCAATTACAATTGTCACTTCAGTTACAGATGTTTTTAAATACACTGCATGGAGTTTCTAGATAATGTGTTAAATGTATCAAAGCTTTGGCATTATTAACCGTTTAGCGTTAATAACATCAAGGATGAGTTTTATTTTGCACTCTTTTTAAACACTCTGTCGTTATTTTCCTAAATTTGTTCGGGCAACTAGCGGATAAAATCAATGTTTTTGTAAGAAATCTGATTTCGTCCATGGTTAACTGATCAGGCGTTCAATGGTAATATATTATTATTTAAGGTAAATGTTTTCGTCCCATGTGGAGAGATTCCATGAAATAAAACAATAGTTTTTTTAGCATGCTTTTTGTGTTTGGCGACACAAAATAGCTATTCATAACAAATACACTTTTGAGACATTTCAATTGATTTGTCTCTGTAAATATTTTCCACAAAGCAAAGCCATGTATGGTATGAGTCTGTTTTTTTTAATACAACAGACTGCATGGTTGTATTTTGTTATTTTGGGATAAGACTTTCTTAGTTTGAACAGATTCTAGTTCAGAAAAATTTGCAGGTTGGAACCCTTCCCCTTGTAGAGGGTGTTCTAGATGGCCGGCATTCGCTGCTGGCGATTCGGTGCCCAATACTCTGATGGTCGTGGGTTCGATTCCCGAACAGGTTTTAACTTTCAAATTTTTCTGAACTAGAATCTGTTCAAACGAAGAAAGTGTTATCTCAAAATAACGAAAATACTGTTAAACTTCTTTTTCTAAAAGACACAAAAATTACTGCATGGTTTTCTAAGTTCAGCAAGGTGTTCTGACAGAATGACAATTCTCCCAGGAACAAAGCACTTACCACGTCCTTTATATGGTCCATAATGCTTTTATTCTTCGCTAATGGCAAAACTAAATCACAGAAAGTTAATTTTGTTGATAACACACTTTCGTCTCAGTCATTGTCCGTCTGTATGCCTACCTAATTGTGTGAGTTGGTTTCTGCAAATGGAGTGGATTTTCTCCTCCCCGTATTCTGCTATAAATAGTAATCATCTATATCCGCTGGAGAGAAAAAAATAACTATGTCTCAGTAACACTAATACGATCGCCACGTCACTGTCTGCATGTTTCAAGCGAATGATATTGTTAATCAATTTGATCATGACTGTAATCATATGCGTTTTTGTTAATGTTAGTTTGTCTTTTTGTTTGATTTGGGATTTAACGTCGTACTCAAGGGTATTTCACTTATATGAAGAGGGAATGTCAATTTCACCTTGCCTTACTTATTACAGTGGAAAACCGGGAGGAAACCTCGTAAAACTACCCCGCGATTGCCCGAGACTGAACATGTGACTCGCTCATATACCTGATGGTCGACAGGCGGACTCGATCCGGTGAACAGTACATCCAAGCAGGTTTATTTCGGTAAACGCTCACGCTACCACTAAGCCATGGCCGGGCCGTAAATGTTAGTAGTGTAGTCGATGTGCATAGTAACACTTTTGGTTCAATCATTGATATTTTAATATTGAGCAGTATCTGAGTGATAAACAAAGACGATATGACTGAAAGCGTCCTGATAAAAATACAAATAAAATGCTTTTCTTTGGCAATAAGGAAATAAGTCCAATAAAAATTGTTAACTTTCCGAGAGACATGAATATAAGGAAATTTGGGAAAAATCGCCTTTGAAATTTATTTTTCAAACTGTTGAACCATCTGACGAATTCGATACCAAAAAATTTGGTCTCTTATTGCATTTTTCTCTTTACTTACTGTCGCAATACTGAACATCGGGTATGTAGGTTATTGTTTTTTCTTCTTTTGGAAATTGTTTTTTATTATGTGTACATAATTATCAATCCGCTTGAAGCCATGCCGATAACATTGAATGTTTTTGTGTGTTTTAGCAGTTGAAATTAGCGGAATTTTATTTGGGAAAATATGAGTCGTGGTTGCGATTTCGGATGGGTCTAAATCTGCTCATCTAAGATCCCTAGTTAGCTTGATTAGGGATTTGCACTGCACCTTTTCACTCTTATCATAGCGTGGCAATCGAATAGGCAAAGAAGCCACCCTGGACGCCGCTGAAAACAAACAATCACAGGGCATGGTGCACCGCTGAAAACAAACAACCACAGGGCATGGTGCACCGCTGAAAACAAACAATCACAGGGCATGGAGCACCGTTGAAAACAAACAATCACAGGGCATGGTGATCTGCTGAAAACAAACAATCACAGGGCATGGTGCACCGCTGAAAACAAACAAACACAGGGCATGGTGCACCGCTGAAACAAAACATAAAAAG
>JAVFBW010128755.1:0-14013 GCA_034783835.1 Mopalia ciliata
AAATTGTTTCTCACAATGTGAAATTGTTTTTTAACATGCGAAAATCTTTTTGGCATATCCGCAGATGTGAAATTCCTTTTTAAGTGTCCGTTACCATATATATTTAAATGTAAATGGCAGCCCCTTTCTAAGGAATAATTCGTGTCAAGAACAGGAGTTGATTTTGCTTATAGATTAGATACCTACAACTCATTGTTAAACCTCCCGGGGTCCTTTTATAATTAAAGACTATACGAAATAGCGACTAACTTGTTTATGCGCTGTGACATCACAAGGGAGACAATCTATTATTATTACAAATATAGACGGAAAATCATACATTACAAATTCATACTGTTTCTACCGTGTCTTTTTTACTGTTGTATTTGAAAAAAAAAATTCGATAAATGTACACAGACAAAAAATGACATTAATCGAAGTAAAAAAGTTCCCGAGCAACCGATTTGGTTTGATGATTGCTTACAAGGGCATTTAGGAATTAGTCCGGTTGAAAACCACGCAGAATGGTTCTAAGTGTTTCCTCTGTAAATGTCACATGACTGTCAGTGTCTTTTAATTATTTCGATTGTGTAATATGGCCCTTAACGCCCAAAATGACAATATATTTGGAAAACGTTCAATAAAAATTTTTTCTCATTTCAGATTTTTGGCTTAATCCTCTTCATACTGGGCATGGTTGTGCGCTTCTCACCCAATGCCATCCTCAACAATTATATCCAGCCATTACTGACCCAGGGAAATACACCAACCAATAATCAGCTCCAAATTCAAACACAGCTCAATAACATCGACTTAACGCCCTTCTTCGGTGTTGTAGGAATAATCGTTATTATACTCGGTGTTATAATGTTGGCTGTGGGTTTTTGGGGGTTGTTTGGAGCGTGCTGTGAGGTTCGATGTATGCTAATTGCGGTAAGACACCCACTCATTTAAATACCAAGGGGCTAGGGTCTGGGGGTTTATTGCTACTCTAGTATGTTTCTAATATGTTTTGTGTTAACAAGCAAAATTTGCAAAATTATAGATAACTAATATCACAATTATGGGTAAGGATTTAAAGATGAACTATTTGTCTCACACTTACAGGTGGTATAATGTATTTTATGTGAATAGTGGACTTCAATCGGTTAAATTTCACCACGGTACAAGTTGGGTCGACACCAGAGTGTACGCCCTTTTTCTTATATATATATATTTATATATATACGTTATCTATGGTACCGAACCCCTGTGTGTAGTAGTAGGTGTTAAAGTTGTTAACATCCAGGTGACGATGTGCTATAAAAGTATCGCTGTCTCATTAAGGTCTTTTGTTTCACCTTGCCTTACGTTTAGTCATTTATCTGTAAACTGAAGTTATATCTCAGTAGTTGTTCTTAACGATAAATATATTTCGATAAAATTGTCAATAAACCTTTGGGTAAAACTTGTTTCAGCATGTTATTGGCACTATCTAATACTTCCATTAAAATATACAATGTTTAAATTCATTTTGGTTTTCAGTACGCTGTGGTTGTGATTGTGTTATTGATCATTCAATTTAGCTGCTGTATCGCTTACTTTACACAGAAACCCAAGGTGAGCATTGCTACATTACCTCTGTAATCCCTTAATCAAAATGACATCACTCTCTGCGCACCATATGAAATACAGCTCAGAATAAATGCCTTACTTTCATTTTTCTCTATTTTATTTTTCTCGCCTTATGTGGCTGCCGTTTTGATTTCTAAAATATGAACGAATGTATTAATATATTCTTATCAGATATCTTCCTAACTGTATTGTGTCCTGTTACTTTACTGTTTTCTAGTTATTTCTTTATTTTTTGCTTTCGAAATATGTATGCCTAATGATAAAATAAGTGCTCGAATAATATTAACCATAATCGCCCTTACATGATGCCTGTTTATAAATGTCACATGACAGTTGTAAACACTTGTTCGTAAACACTCAGTCTTGTGTTTACGAGAGCACATGGAATTAGCAGATGTTCGTTATAGTGAAGGTAATATTTACACAGGTTTCAGAGCTTCTTTATTCATACAGCCTCAACATTTCCAGGTAAATGCTAATATTGGAATAAACCAGAATATGATAGTCATCAGTCATGGCTGATCGTTGTAATTGTAGATTAATAACACAATTAAAATAGTATGGGATAGGCACAGAGTTATAAATCTCACGAATCTCTTATTGGGCGCTCTGATTGATGTTTCAGCTTGACGAGTTTATACGAGCTGAGCTTCGGAGTGTTATCACGAATGAATACCGCGGAGAAAATGCCACTGATGCCTACTCAGCGGCTCTTAACTACCTGTTTGTTGAGGTAAGATGCGTTACTGTTTTGTCTTACTTCATGTAGGCCATATGTCTCCTTCATTCAGTAAATAAATAATGGGGTAAAATCTTCTCTTTACGCTGGAAGAAACATGTTCTGTTTGCATGGTTGGTTGGGGGTTTATTTTTTTGTTTTTTAACTTGTATTTTTTGGGAAAAAATTTAACAGAAAGCAGTAGCAGGTTTATTTTAGTTTTTGTGGTGTCTGGGTTCATTTGTATTTGTACAGGGAAATGGCCCAGGAAGAGAGGACTCTTTTCGAGACTTACGTTGATATATTCATCAAAAATATTTATTTGCATGAACCAAATACCTGACAACAGGGAAATGGCCCAGGAAGAGAAGACTCTTTTCGAGACTTACACTGAATATATTCATCAAAAATATTTATTTGCATGAACCAAATACCTGACAGTTTAAAATTCTATCAAAGTTAATGATTACATCCATTTAATAAACCCCAGATATCAACGAATAACGTAATGCATTGATCTCTTATCCAGTAGTGCGTAAAACTAATTTTTATTTGAGTTTTATCTACCAAATATGTACACTATTTTTTTTCTAATTATGCTCAAAATTCAATTGTGTTACAGGGCGAGTGCTGCGGGGTGGACAGTTACCTAGATATGCAGTCTGCTCGAGGCTGGAGACGCCAGTACACTTATCGAGGAGAGTTTTATACTCTCACTCACCCCTTTACCTGTTGTAAATTACAGGGGACCTTCCCCAATTACCAACGACCGGCTGACCTAACATGTGCTGTCACACCAACTTCGCTCAATTCTAATTTTGAAAAGGTATAAAAAATTCCATCAGACCGGAGTTTTGTTGCCTCGTATAAACAGACAATGATTAAAATAGGGGGAAAGAATCTTTCTGAAGGACAAAAATAGAAAGAACTCACCCCGATGCAATTTATATCAAACTTTGAATAGCTTAGAAGAGTCCAGACAATTTAGAAAATCTCCTCCAATTAAGCTCTGTGCTAAATTAACCAGCGTTAAAGGTTATTTTACCAAATAGTCCTGTAGGAAAAGAATAACAATCTACTTGAAAGAAAGACCTTTCTTTTGTGGCGGATTTCTGCTATTTCTAGCTTTCATTTAGTGTGTTACCTGATAATGTATATGGTATAGTCTCGGCAGTGGTGTAGAGTTTGGTCAAACTTGGCGGCGTCTATTGATCCGTTGAAACAAGTATACAGACCATGTGTTATCATATCCCTCTACATTTCATTTAAATCCGTAGTGGGCATTCATACACCCTAAAAAATATTCCGGAATTATTCCTGAAATTCAGACTATAACCTTTCAGGTTGAAGTCCTAATTATTCATGTGGTAATCGGGGCAGTAATAATTATAACCTGAACGTTTAGGGTTTATTGCATTTGCCTTAATTCCCGGCGGAATTGATATAGTACCTTAATTCTAGGGCGTTTTATTAAGGAGAATTGTATCCACAGTTTTACCCAGCTTGATGAGACCTTGGTTGTGGAACTCAAAAGCACATTTATATAACAATATGTTTTCCATGCTGAGGTCAGGCCGTTTTAGACAACTGTTTCCTTGGCTGACCAGTAGATTAAGGACTTTTTACACTACTTCGGTCAGGTAAAACCGTGATGGCAAGCTATTGATATTAAGTCGGCCCATATGCTTTGCCTTGAATGTCGAGTTACCGCCCTGCTGTAACCGAAGATGGTCGCATGACATCGCGTGACTTCTTCCCTCCTTTCTCAATCCTCCATAAATTCCTATGACAGGGGCTGTAATTCAGACAATCACACAAACAACTCCATGAATAATGAGAGAAATTCCCATTTCAAGATATTTCACAGCAGGCTATCCTGAAGGACAGTCAAATGAAATTCAGCGAGTCATGTGACAATCCCTGGACTCATCGGTGTTACACACCTTCCACTCATTCCAGGATGTTTATCTGCACTGTTACCCGAACAAACACCCAGAGATCTGATATTCAAGGAATTTATAAACCTGAATTATTCGGGACAAGTGTATGTTTGGCTAACGAAGTTTAACATAAGCAATACATGCCAGATCTGTTTTTCCTTGCATTGGAAGCCTAAATCTATAACGTAAGCAGATGTATTCCATCTTGCGGAATGCCACAAATATTATGCCTATGAAATTCGATTTGAAAAAAGACGGTTACAGAGCGAACTGTTAAATCCCCTAATTTTGTGTAAAATGACATTTACAGGCCAAAAGATCATCGTGTGAGTACAAAAATGTTTCTTTCTTAGTTATAGGAGCTGACAGCTGATTTATTTATTGCTAACATGTCTACTGTTTATTTCCTTTCAGGGTTGTTTCCAAGTGGTTGATGAATTCATCGCTAATAAGATTACGATCTCAATTATCGCTGTAATTGTTGTCTTCGGAGTCATCGAGGTTAATATATTGTCAATCAGTCCTTATCTTACATAATCTCCCTCTTTATTACTTACTTTAATTCTTCAGCTTATTTTTAAATCGGGCTTTCTCTATTTGTGAATGTGGTCGCTTGGGTCATTTCACCTAACATGCATGTTTATGCATTTTCTTGTAAATAAACTAGAATAAATAAGACCGAAATATTTTTTACTTCACTCTATTTCGTCAAAATATACACCAATGTTAAACTATAGGCGTAAAAATATCTACAAGGTTTTAATATCGTGTACTATTTTGTTAAAGTGGTTCCTGCAGGATGTGTGTTATATTTTTATACCAGATCTTAATACGACCAATGAGTGAGCTATTTAATATCAAGTTTAGGCCAGGCTATATCGTGAACAGTATATTATTGACTTGTACATTATGTTTAAAAAGTATATTTGTTGATCAGATCGTAAATAATGAAAGTTATATTATTTATCTTTTCAGATCGCCGCCGTTGTGTTCGCCATATTGTTGTCAGTTGCTATAGGAAGAAATGGGTGGTAGTCTAGAGTGAACTTCAGATGATCATTTTGGACCACCATATACATATATGTATACAGAGAAAGCCTTATGGATGCTAAAAGCGAATGATAGAATGCAATTCACCAGAATGATGCTTATGACTATTGTATATTTGGATAATACTGTAAGAGTGTGTGAAATGACCAAAGGCAGTATTCATGATGGGCAAATGATCATTCTGTGTCTGGAATAAAACCAAACGAAAACCCCTGATGCTTCATTTGATCATAAACCTTTTGGTGTCCAGAATCACATCACTTACCTGACCTAAGTCACTGTTTTGATCCCTTTCCCGCCATCAGAATGGAGGCATTTTTGAATGCGTGAAATGGTCAATCATAAACCGGGTCACCCCTACCAGTCCATCGCCGTTTTATGTAAAACTGTAATGTAGAAACAAAACTTTCTGTATCATATATACATATACGTACCAATCAGATTCTGAACTCTTATTGGTAAGTCGGTGCACTTATCCTAAATTTGCTCGATAGTTGCATAGTGTTTGTTATTAAAGTGTTTCTCTAAATTCCGGCGAAGTAAAGTGTTAGAATACACTTGAGTGTGGCATTAAACAGTAGTAACAAAACAAATATCTCCAAACAACTTTCATTATTAACTGGCAGCAACATTGTTAGTTCAATTCCTAGATAGTGTATACTGTTGTGTGACCTATTGTGTTTCTGACAACAGCACATCGTAGTTTTATTATTTTGATCTTAGGTATTCCTTACTGAATGTAATATAATCCCAAAATGCAATAGGTATTACATCAAGGACAGCAATGTTGCCCGTTTTGCAATACTAATTACTTTCCGGGCAGCAAATGCCCAATTTTTTCCCAGAATGTAAAAAAATATATTTTATTCTGGATGAAGATATGAAACAGAACAGGACAGGACAGTAAAAGTAAATATTTATGTACATTCTAAAACAACATCTGGAGCTTAAACAAGGTTACATTTGCACATATGAATGAATTCATTATATTTTCAATGTTCGTAATTATAATTTAATATAAGCGTATTTCACAAGGAAAAACATTAAATAAAATAGTTCAGGCACGTGCCAAGTAGCTATTACACATCGGACAGAGAATGCCTAGTTACTGCCCGGAAATCAGTAAAGTAAACGTGTTGTAATACTTATTGCGTTAATGTTATTACATTCCAGGCAGCTTTACACATTGCATGTTTTATCAAGGCTCGAGTTGTCTACATGCCCAGATAATTCAATGCTGTGTTGGCAACTGTTCTATCTATCTTCATACAATGGTCATTTACTTGTTTAAGATGAATTAAGAAACTGACCGATTCTGTTTTAACGAAAGCGACTTTTCCATGTAGTTTCGAACATCGTTATCGTGCAGTGTTGCGATCACTACAATACATTTGACGGAAATTCCATTACAGACCCATGTTGTGGGAGAGTGTCAGTTCCGTTGATACTTTGTTATTTAAAGAAAGAGAAAATTTTTGATATATATCCATGTTTACAGAGTGCGGCTAACAAATAACAATTACCGTCCTTTTATTTATTGTCTAAAAGCTTATAACATAAATGGACCATAAGCTTATAGCATAGAGTCGAAGGTTAACAATTTAAAAGAAACCCCAAATGGTGTTCGACATTTTCACTGAGTAGACAACAATAACTGTCAACCAGTCCGTATCTCTCTAAATGCGTGTTTTAATATCTGTGCACAATGGTGAATTCAGTAAATGACGAAAACTAGGTAATGGATTGGAGTAACGTGATGTCACCCCGGAATTAGAATCCATTCACTTCAGCTGGTAACTGATTGGTCAAAATGCAACTGTGGATGGTGTTAATTTCAATATGGAAAGCGACGCGGCTATGGTGACTGTCGTATAAGGTATTGACATTGTAAATGTCGATTACTCAGCTTTGTTGGTAGACGAGAGCTAGCAGTAACTCTTTAACATAAGTTAACAAAAGTTGTGTATTCTCTAAAAGACTTGTATAACCTGCCTCTTGGGTCGACTATCCACGGTAAAACTTGCAAAAGACAAAAGAAATGTGATAGTTGCGTGTCAAAGTATTATGTCATCATTTTGTCACAGAGTCGAACCCAAAGCGACTTGCAGGCGTTGAGGGCTTAAACAATATATCAAATTGAATAAAGCGGTCTTTGACACACAACTATAAACCAGGCCGAGGCATTACACGCCATTGTAGATACATACAAATAAATACATCAGACAGCTTTCTCTGTGCTTCCAAATTGGCTGTTCCGAAATCCTCACTCTTTCCAAGCAATCACATGACCTCTGTCATCAAAATAAACGAACCTGCATGAAAGAGTTGTAAAGTGAGCACAACACAAGTGATAAAGAAAACCAAATGTTAATCGAGTAAAAGCTCTGTGTTCCGTGTGAAATCATTAGTCGGCCTATTTCCTTACTACTTCTAAGCATTCTGATTACTTTTGTTCCGCAGAAAAAATAAAAATATGTTTATACCTAGAAGGTCGTTGATTTTGCTTTTTTATGGAGATAAAAGAAAATGTCTTTTTTAAAAAGAGTGGTCGACAATTGGTGTAGATAGAGAAACATGCATCTCTTATTGTTTTTTCACGAACCCAGTACGGCGGCCATTAATGTTTAATACTTTGCATATGTGGTTAAATTGACGAAGACAAATTTATAGTGGAGCGGTTCGTGAAGTTCGCTCCAAGTCATCAATTAAGAAAAATGGCGAATGATTTCAAAGCCAAACTGTTACAGAAAAGCATTGCACAACAGCCAAAATCGATTCAAAAGACTGTTATAGGTGTTGACATTAGAAGACCTTGGAAGAAATTTGAAGAATATTTAGAAAAATAAAAGAGCGAGAATGCCTTTATTTACTTTTTTTTTACTGTTATTTGAAAAACCTTTTTCGATACAAATTGTGGCGTTAAATATATAAATGGTTGACTGTAGCCCACAACGCATATGTGACAACCATGGATAACGATTCAATACAGCTGTATCCAAAGAGTGAAAGAAACTCACACATTTGCCTTCGTAATGAAATCATAATCAAGTAACTAATAGCGTATTGGGTTGATGCTTGCATATTTGTAAATTTAACGACTATCTTTAAACAGACGCTTGATGTTTGCATCAGACTCATTATGTATATTTAAATTTTAAAGCAAATAAACGTAAATATATTAAATTTCCTGTTTTGCTAATTAATTATAAGTAAACGGAATATCAAAAGAGATCTCATTTATTTACAAAGATAAGAGAAAGACGAAGACCCGGTGCGGGGATGGGGTGAGGAGGCGAAAAAGTCATTTAAATTAGCTTGGCCCTCTTTTATTGACCTAAGATGATTAACCCAAACATAGAACCCAAAGCAAGGCTAACTGATTGGTCAACTTTATCTTCAGTTCTGTCAGCCCGTCGAATATAGTTCTTACTAAAAATGGTGTGTAGTCTTGTTTTATTTATTCTGGGCCTTGGAATTTGTTTTGGTTGATTATTTGGTATTGAAGTGAAGTAACTAAGGGGAGGTTTCTGGTCAGTGTAATATTATAGCCTAAATATAACACATTTGGTGTATTTATCACCATTTGATAGAGGGGTGATCGGGCTGTTATCAACAGTCTGAGCCGGCCTAACAATACCTATAACACCCAAGGCTCTGTAGCTCAAAATTTCATCTGTCCCCCTTTGTCAAGATTTTAACTCAGATCTCCAAAAAGACCGATTAAGCTATGTACCAGGCGGTTTCGCCCAACGAAAGTTTGGGAGGGAGCTTTCGGGCCAAAAGTTAACATTACGGCTTATGGCATATAAATGGTGGTCTTGCGACAGTTATAGCTAGGACCCAATATTGTGCCAAAAGCTTGTGTCCGGTTACCTCCCTTTACTTTCAACATGCAGTGTTCTTCAATTTCTTATAAGAGATTTTATTCTAGTAAATTCAAATGTGTGTCACAGTCCTTTGATTTTCTGAATACAAATTACATGTACTTAAATAAAGTAAAGGCACTGCTTTATAAAAAAAAATAAATGTTTTTATTTACACCATTTTAATAACTGAATAAGAAGAAAGTTTGAATTGAATGATAAGGAAATTTTCAAATTTGTTTATTGTTTTTCTATCACTACTAGTTTTCGGATTATATTACTTTTCCTTCATTTTAATTTTCACTGTTAAGTTTTGATCATTTTAAAGTTCATTTTGTGACGTTTCTCAAGCCAGCTCACTTTTTACATTTTCCCAAGGCAAGGATTAAAATGCATTACCAGACTTTTCACACTTGCTTCAACTCTCGAGAAAAAGGGTGGCAGATATTTGATTGAGCTATTGTAGAAACAAGCGGACAATCAAAGAGTCGTTAACAAATCATTTTTGCATGTTTAGCATGTCTGTGATGATGCCAGGACGAGTTAATGGAACTAAACTCGTAGTGTATTTATCTACAGATATAGTATACTTGCCATCGTGACTCAAGCCGTGGTAGAGGTAAACGCGAGGGGGGTCTTGTTCACGCGAGACTAGACCGCCTCTTTTTTTTCAAATGAAAGCTCCAATCTGATTAGGAGATAAAATGATGTTACTGGTTTGTAGCTGTTGTGGACTCCAAGACTCAAGTTTTTCCCTCTGTAATGGCAAGGTAGAAAGCTCGATACAACGATCTTCTTTGTCGCCTTGACTCGCCTTGACCCCATCACTACAACAGAAAAATCTCCTTTATTCCATTTTAGATTAAAGGGAGCCATTTACACTGACCACTCACGGTCGAGTACATTCAAGGGCTATGGAGACAACCCTCCCCCGCTAGTCTTTCTGAAAATTGTTATAATAAAATAATTCTATGATTCGCTGTTAATCGTTATTTATAAATTGTAATATTTTTATGGGATGTAGCCTAATAAAATTCATCGAAATAAATCATTGTGCGATTGCAAACAACATTTGTAATTAGTATCCAGAGGTGTTGGATTTTTACATGCATTGCTTGACTCTTATCGTGTTTATAGCCGCTCGCTATTTATTGCCCTTTTCATAATGTGATATATTTCAGTACCTCAAACCTTTCAGAACGTTTGCCAGCTATACTAGCCCCATAGAACTATATTTGCGTGTAGTTCATCAAATCTGCCGAATGAACGACCTAATAATTTATTTTTAAACAACGTTTCCTCGCGTGATGATTTGGGTCATGCGCAGATGAACTGTCGATGCAAGACATATATGTGTACTGGGCCGAATTACATGACTTTGAGAAATATTCTTTTTGTAAACCTTATTCAATGGTTTTATTTGTAAAGCTATTTATGTTATGAGTGGGTCCTTGCGCACGCACGAATAAGTGGAGACAAAACAGGGGATGAAACTTGATACTTCATGCTCAAGCGGTTTACCTGGATAAGCTCCAAAACTGATTTACTGGCCGATTTTTCCAATCAGGCTGGATAGTCCGTCTATTGTCGTCCTCTGAGACACTACACAGTGTATGCTCGTACTGTTAAATAAGGTTATCAGACATAACAGTTTTCAAGGCACCTAACCATGTGCTCTGGAACTTGTGCGAAAATCCTTCTGGTCATCGTCAACATTGTATTTGTGGTAAGAGAGAACGACCATTTTTCCCCTTTTATTTTCTTATATTAGTATCAACTAAATAACATAAATAATCATAGAATTCCTTTGCCGCTTAAAATAAAGCCATCTTTTTCTCACCAGCAATTGCATCATTTACAAGTTCGTAAAGAAAACGCGTACTTTATAGTTTGTATTCACATCATTTTATATATTTTTTATAGGAAATCGAATAAATTAAGTTACTGTTTATATGCAATGCATGAACAATCAGTTTTTGTTCACAACCCGCTTCTTCACAAGGATTAAGTATATACTATTTGATTATCTTCGCTAGTAGCTTGGCAAAATAAAAAACCTTTGGCTAGCCAAGACTGCTTGATTGATCAAATGATTTTTCCCACATGTACTATCCAAACTATAAACATCACAACTTAACAATGATGTTGTTTCTTGTTTAATACATAATATTGTGGAGCTGTGATGGAAAGTGTATGTTGGTATTAGGGAAAAGATAAATGGATGTTATAAAGATGGCCGTTGTTTACAGTTGGTGGGTCTGGCCATGCTGATTGTTGGATGTTTGTTGAAATATGGTGCCGTAGATTTCGTCAATGAGCACATTATGAACATTTTGGGCAGTGTTGGGAGTTCTCTAAAAGATGGGGCCATTGATTTCAATAGTCTGACGGGGACGGTGGCTCTTGGCCTCATCATTACGGGATCAATCATCTTAATCATTGGTTTCCTGGGGATGTGTGGAGCCATATGTACCGTTCGATGGATGCTCCTTGTCGTAAGTCAATAACCAAGGACACGAGTTTTGTTTTACAGCCTGAAACATAAAATGTTTTAGTGCAAAGTTTCATAGAATTTATTCCCGCTAAACAATATTTCTGGTTATTATTAAATAAGCATTGTATACAATACTTACATTTGTTGCATAAATAAACTCAGCTAAACTGAGATTCCATAGGAAGACTCATTTTATAGTGCCGCCAGAAAATGTTGTTACATTAGGGTCAAGCCGAGAATAAGGGTTTTAGAATAAGGTTCTGTAACATGTTATATATGTCTTATTGGGGAAGTATTAATATCCATTCACATTACACGGATAATAGTTGGATGCTCTTGAACATTACTTTAAATTCATTACATTCTTTCCTCACATATTCTCAGAAGTGTGATCTTTTGATATTTACCACATATTATTTCTTGGAGTATTTGTATACTTCTAGGCATTGTTAATAATTCACCAACTCGAACTATTTAATTAATTAACTCATATCTCTATTGAAGAATCCTTTTCTCTGTTTATTATTATTAATATATTATATTATTTAACAGTATGCTGTGGTCATCGGTTTGCTTATCACAATAGGGGTGATTGGCGTGATCCTGGTGTTTACTTTAACCGACAAAGTAAGTATATTTAATATTCATAGTATATTATAAATCATCTTACCATGTAATTAAGTTATAATAAACTGCCAGTCTTCTAGAAACGTCGCGAACAGAATAGAGGATAATCTGAAAAACAATATCTAAGCATTTGTTATCGATAAAAAATATATCCCAATATTCAGAAGAAACAACAAGAACGCCAAGCGTAGAACAGGCAATGAAAACATTTATAACCGAGCAAGCATTATGTTATATTGATTGCATTCGTGAGGCAAGCTTTTTCCCAATAACTTCTCTACTAAGTTTGCTTGATTAGCGAAAGTTCTTTATCCACATATTCGAAGAAAGAAAAAAGCTTTAGTTGTAAACAAGAATATTAGAAAAGAATTTACATAAAAAGAATTTAACTTGTCGAAATTGCTTTATTAATGATGGAAAACTGAATTATTCCATTAATCTCTTCCCAAAATTCTGGTGGGCGATTACCAACAGCGTATACGCACTTTTGATGCATATGTTTCTCTAAATATCCTCCCCCAAAAATTATCCCATTTTTTTCACTAATCAAGAATAGAATGTGACACGATTTAAGAATTTTGTTGTTGTTCATATATTAGATTGAGAATTTCATTAAAAAGAACATGAAGACGTTACTGGTAGATAGCTACGCTGGTTCCTTAAGTAAAGACGCTGGTTCAGTTGCCTGGAATTACGTTTTCGTCGAGGTAAGCACATCGGTTAAAACAATGAGCAAATACTGTACCATTTAGTCTATAATTTAGCAAATTTCAGAGTGTATATAGCAATGTAATATTTTTTTCATATCTCCACATATGGGATACAACTTTCTCATGCTCTGATTGATCACTTCCAGTTTATTGATACAAAATCAACCAATGAATTGCTACATCTTACACTGACTATTTTATGCTAATTGCAAACGCCGTCTGCACAATTGCAAAAGAACCATGGCTGACCATCAGCTCCAAATAATAATGAAGCTTTGTCATCTATACATCAAAGTTTTCGAGTAAAAGAATGATTATTTAATTACTCAGATGAGATTCCTCTGGGTTTTCATCTCTTTGTTGTATTTTGAGTCCAAATTGTACCGAAAGAGTGCGACGCTCTTAATGACACAGTTCGATGCGGAAGTGTTAAAATGCTTTGTTAATGGACCAAGACTAATTGTTAGATAATGACTTGAATTAAAACTAATTTTGTGTTCTGTACTTTCATATTCAAGTTAAATATATATTGCATTTCAACCGGCACCATGTTGCGTTATGGGGTTTCGGATCACTCTAATGAACGCTTTACCGTTACCCAGAAGTGTATGCACAAATGCGCTCTTCTCGACTCTCTCGCCAGCAAAGCGAAAGTGTTTATTGATTTCTGATTAAAATCACTACCAAAATGGTATTTATGGTATAAGTAGAATCTCAAAGTCATGACACGGAGATAAAATTTACGAAACTCGCGTAGTAGCTTTTATTTATTTCTGTATTCGATATCTAGTGTATAATCTTGTGTACTACTCTTATAAAAAATATGGCTCAAATGGAACACTTTAATGCTCTTCAGTCAGAACTTGGCGGAATACTTGATATGGTTCTGTATGGAAACCTCACAGCATATGCTCATTTATTTTTCTCTATCTTGTGTTATCAAAGAACCGTTTTGTCCTTATGGTTCCATTTAGAATAAGCAATCAATTAAGAAGCCATATTGTCTTAATTAATGGCA
>JAVFBW010128777.1:0-14010 GCA_034783835.1 Mopalia ciliata
GTATTATCTGAAGTTTAATGCGAAGTCAGCATAATCTTTTTCTTGTTATTTCTAAAAGATGTGTAAGTTGCCATTGCATTCCAATCAGTATGCGTTATTTAATCAGTACTAAGTCAGTAAATAAGCAAGAGTTTTACAGCTATGAATAACGTTATCTAGTACAAGTGTCCGTAAGTTCATGTTTGGCGTAAGAGGAAAGGAGACACGCTAAAATAGTTTGCTAGGATATAGCTCAATGCCTTTAACGTTAAGACTGTAAGAATATGATTTTACTGTTGTTTTACTGGTTTACATGTTAATACACAAATAATCCAATTAACAATGTTGATAAATACTGACATGTGTTCAAGCCCAAGTTCAGTTATTAAACTATGGAAGCGTGTATTGCTTACAGTGAATAAATAAACTCGCTTTGAGATTGACATCGAAAGTGAGCGTTTGTGCGACTTTTAATCCGGTGAATTTCCCCTAGTTTTGCAGCCGATCCTGGACCCCGGGTTTTACCCCATTACACAAGCACCTCTTGAAATAAGAAATATTATATGGCTGACTGCCTTGGGAGAGACACAAATTGAAATTGCTGGGTCTACCGACGCGCGTTTTTGTGTTCGATTAGAGAGAATTGCACACACGCATTTCGCTAGTTAAAAATACAATAGTCAAGCTAGGCATAGTTGTTGTTTACTCGACTATTCTAAAAGTCGGTACTTATGAAAATCCGTTAATGTATTATAAAACATATGCCATAATGTAACTTATTTTGTCGGAGGACCTCTTTATCGGCACACAGTTCACATGACCAAGTGTATGTATGTATCCTCAGTATTGTGTATGCAATTGTATAATTTTGGATCACACTTTTTCTCAAGGGATAATAAAAACGTAGTCGTTCCGTCTAGTTTTAGGTGTTTTATTTTATGGTGACGGACGATGAAAAATATAACAGATAGACGAGTGTAACACGACAATTACCCCATTTTGGTTATATTCCTCTACGTCTTTGCCAGCAATCGGCTGCCTTTGTAATACAGATTTTGAATTGAATAAACTAGAGAACAAGGATTTAGCTTCCGTCTTATTGAGCTACTACGGCAACTCTTCCTCCAACATCGATGATAAAGAATACGATACTGAACGTTGGACTAATCTTATTCTTTCTCATTTTAACTACTGCTCAGTATCTTTTTTCTTATCCAAATATGAACTGTATAATATATTGGCATATTTAAAAGTTTTATCACTTATGTAAGTCCTATACAGTTCATTTCATTTCCTTTTGTGGTGTTTACGGTGAAGGAGTTATCTTTAAATATGTATAAAAAAATAAGTAAATTTTAATCATGTTCACGCCGCAGCTTAGCTGAAATATCGCTGAATATGGTGTAAAACTTTAATCAATCAATCAATCAATCTTCTTTCTTATCGGATCATTTTCTGGTAAAACACAACATATTGGGTGACTATGAACTAGAATTATTGACGTCTTGGTCTATGATGGCATGTGTGAAAAGCTTTTTGTGGAACAAACGGTCGTCCCGAGTGGCTCATTAATCTTTGTTCAGGTGGCATATGTCTATTTTGGAAAGCATTATAATTAACTTATGAGATCAGATGCTACAGGCTATGTACTTTATATGCCATTTTGAATTCAGGACAGCTTTTATTACACTAATATGTCGATTTATTGTCATCTGAGCATAACTAGGATAGTTTCCTGACATGTCAGGTCAATATGAGGCAAGGAATTAAAACCTTATTCATATCGAAGATCACAATTGGTGCCATACGCTAGGCACTCTTCTTTTAGTGAAATGGAAATCATTTTCAATTACAGATGTATCATTTACATTGAATCTTATTTTCATTTTATCAATATTATTTCTTTTTTCCCTTTTCACACCATTCAAACATACAATTATTTAAACAAAACGTGTACATTTAGGTATCGTTTTGTGTATGGCGAGTGACTAAACAATGATTTGTGGGTCTCGCACCAGATACTGGCAGATGTAAGGTTGGAGGTAGCTTCATGTTGCCCAGGTACTCTCAGCTGTAAAGGGGAAAGTTAGCCGCTCTGTTTGCGGTGTCTGTATTTCGTCCTGTATTTGTCCCGTCTTTCTCTGTTTGTTGCCAGTGGTGTCGAGGATGGTTTCCTTCACCCATTGGGCTGGCACGTCGTCATATATAAGTGAAATACTCTTGAGTACGACGTTAAATTCCAAACAAACGAATAGCAATCCTGTAATACTAATTGGGCAATTTATATAAGACCTCTGGCTAACGACAGTTTATTTGTCGAATAGCAAAACCGTTCTTTAATAAGCACTGGGGGGAAATAAATGTTCCAACATTATGGAAACTCTTCACACCTTGGTCGTGCTAATGTCAATTATTGTTGAAATATACCGACATTATACAAGTGAAATACCCTTAAGCATGACGTTAAACACCAATCAATCAATTTATCGATCGACTGTTTAGAAAAAATAGTTTATAGATGTCCAAGAAGCTATCCAGAAAATAACAGAATACAATGGATTTTTGGTATGTTGATGCTTTCCCCAATACGATTCAAACTAACAAGGTGCTCATATGGAACTGTGCCTTATATTTTAGAAATTCGTTCTTGATTTTTTGATATTTGTATAATACATTTTACAAGTGGGGATGAACACAAAATCTATAAGATCGTTCTAATTAAACTTTCGAAAAACGTGGCACCGTTTGCTAGTTCAAGGACTATTCTACTCGGTCAACTGATTCATTTAGTTTTATCGTTATAAAACAAAAACACTTCCACAAATAACCATGAAAAAAGCATTCTGTTGTTTCTGTTGACATTTAATCATAACGCAATATTTTTAGAAATAATAATGGATTGTCACCGCATTAACATATATGTAATCCTGGGTTTTCAAGTTTTCCAAAAATATATATAGATATGTTGTGCAGATTAATATTTTTCTGCACACAAGACTAAATACAACGGGTGTCCACCATAGTGGGAAAATGTACCAGGGGGTCCGGCAACATCAATGAAAATTCCTGTCTAGAAAACAGAAGGAACGTTTTAACGTGATTGATGTGTTTAGTTTACATCATGAATAACTACACCATATTTCCTGAATACCATAACTCAATATCATCTTTGTTTTGGAGAAAAGCGAGATGAATGAGATATTTCAACGCATAAGACAGTGTTGTAGACGGGAGTGTTCTATCATTTAATTACGGCTGTGTACAGACAGACGATTTGCCGCCGGTGAAAGCTTATTCGATATTTCTATGAACTGTGACTTAACTGCACTAAAATATGTGTAATGTGAGAGTTGACGTTTTATCCACCCAATGAATGTTTTATATATGCTAGTATTGTTTTGATGTTATTGAAATTAGAACTTCGTCATATAAATTTACAAGAAACCAGTCATAGTCAGTAAAAAGTCATTATGTACAAAGAAAAATGAAAATATAAATATAAATGACATCAACAAAAAAAAAACCGAACAAAATTAGACTTAAGAAAATATGCAAATGGTCCATGATGACAACTGATGACTTGCTAAATTTAAAATGACTCATTATTCTTACTTGACGTGAACTTATCAGAATAAATCAAAGGATACGAAGTTAGCAAAATGGTATACAAACGATAGTGAATATTGCACTGCAATGAAACCACATAATATCGCAAATCACAATTGCTGAGATCAATTAATTTATTTTGTAAGTCATCGGGAGTCCTAACAGGCTGTGTAAGGTGAAAACCACTATTTAAATGTGTATTTACCTACTGCCATGTCATTTTTTGATGCGTGCCATAATATCCGATCATTTTTTCTGCTATAATATTTAAGGCGTTTTTAACCATTCCTTTCTCCCTGGCGTAGCAAATACATTGTCTATAAAACTAGTGTATTTTTTACAAGCCAGCACATGACCAGTAATCCACGTGCTAACACGGAAGAAATGATGTCTCACAGATTAAAAAGTCAGGATAAACGTTTTGGAAAGGATAATTACAGTATAAACATATAGGAGCTATTCATGTGGATGCTACCAACGGCTCTTTTTTGTCTTTGTAAACGCTTCATACCGGGTTTTTACAGGTGGCTATTGCTATCAGTCCTCCGAAAAATGAAGCAATGGAGAAGATAGTATCGCTGGAGACGAACTTGCAAATCAATAAGAAAAACAAGCTTTACTTTTCAGGGACGTTACAATTAAGCATCGTTCTCAATTTCGGAAACTACGAGTTAAGCCAGGCCAAAATGTATTGATCAATGGCAACATGGGTGGGACCATGCCACGAAGGGAAGGTTCTTCTGCTCTTACAATAAGTCTGTTCTTAATAGGTGGGGTTTTCTACCTGGTGCACCGAACAACGAAGACGGGGAGAAGATATATCACATCCGCTATGAACAAACAATGGCTTCTTGGACTTCAGTTTTTTGAAGGCTTATTTTAATAATTCCATAGACATGAAAAGATCAGTACAATATGGTATCTTAATCCGTGATTATGTTTCAGTTCGGAGATTCCCTATGGCAATACGATTTGAAAAAAGTTGTTATTCTCGTTTCTTTCTGCGTAGGTTTACAATGTTTTGTTGTCTAGGGCTTGGTTATTAAAGTATTTTAGTATTTGATGGAAATGGGAAAAACTGTTTTAGCGGCGAGTAAATAACATGAGCGGAAGGATGCAGAGCCGGCGGCCTTCTAGAACTAATCACATATAACCCGTGCCTCGCCAGCATGCTTAGAAGGCATGTTTCACAAAGGTTTTTTTTTGTTTATGAAGATACTTCATGGAAGATTTACTTTAAAAATACGTAGCACTAACAAAATACAGACGTCGAGTATTAAAGTGTGGAGTAATTTTAGAAAATTTGAGTGTAAACCTCTAACCATTCAATGTTTGCAAAACTAAAATACCCAAGCTGACGAGAAAACATATATTTTTTAAATATCAAATTGTCAACACTCCAAGTACAATTATGGGGTTCTTCCACTGCAAGTAGAATGGGCTGAATGTATTAGCCCCCCAATAATATGGGTAATTGCCACAGAAGTTGTAGGCTAACCTTGAACAGGAAATTATGAATTTGCCTTTCTCTACTTTACTCAGTTATTTGACCAATAGTGTCTGGAATATGGGGTGCCCGAGTCATTTTGGTTCACGTCCCTTTAAGTTGATTCAATTGAGTAGAAACTCCCTTAGAATTGACTAACTCAAGAAAAAAGGCCCACAAGGATCAAGAGAAAAGAGACGCGTGGGGTCCAAGGGTAATTCTGAAGCTACCACATTCATCTGTGTCCAGATGACTGGATACTTCTGTAGATAAATATTCCCAGCAAGTTTTCAGATGTGCGTGTGAGTATATGTGTGTTTCATTGCATCATGTATATGGTGCACCCTGTGGTTGTCTTTTATATTACTCATCAATATGTATCGCAAGATGTTATCATTTTATGAAACATTTTCAGTTAAATATTTAAAATATTTTATTTGATATTTTGTTTCTTTGATTGACATTGAAGGCCGTACTTAACATTATTTGATTCACATGATGACGTACCTGCCAGTGACCGAAGGAAACCACCATCGACGCCATTGGGTGGTTGTCAATAAAGATACACAAGACGGGACAAATACAAAGACATCACAAACATATCGCTTTCCTGTTCCCCTTTATATTTGAGAGCACCGGGACAGCGGTTAGGTCCCTCCAACCACCCAGATTTGGATATTTAAATTTGAAACTATAGTATTGCATCCATTTAACATGCTACAGATTGAAACTACGACAAGCTGAACCCGAGCTGTCGCTGTGTCTTAATGCATTAATCGTAATAATTATAATTGTTTGCCGATTAAAATCTTGCATTCCGTAAACACACTACAGATTCAAATAACGCTTAAATGTTCACGCGAAGCCGAATCCGAAATGTCGCTGTGTGCTAATCCAGTTAATGAGTTAGACATATCTTGTTTAAGCCAGAGTTCGATAACTTCGATGAGTTTCTTTTTTCCTCAGCGCTGACACTCGGTCATAAGAGCGAAATAATAAATATTTGGCGAAAAGTTTCTTAAATGTGGTGATTTTTTTTTATTTATCCTTCTAATAACTCAAAGAAATTCGTGAATATTGAATGATTATGTTTGCTAAATCTAAGTTGGGCATTCCAGTTAAAGCACTATTTAGTGGTAAGTCAGGGTGAACTTTGTACTGATCTAAGAATACAATAAAATCGGCGTTGAGCTTTTGTTGAACAGATTTCAACCATTTGCATGAATCAGATGAGAGTCATTGAACACACTTTCATTTTAATTACTTGTGTTAAAACCAGTGGACATTTGAGTTAAGTGTGACAAGTTCTTTAGACGGTCAAACGAGAATCATTCAATAAATCATACAGATCAAGCAGTAAAAGTCTTGGTTTGATGGGCACGGCGTTAAACGTTCATCAATCCACCAATCCGTTAACCAAAATATGACATTGCTTGCTTAAAAATAAACTTAAGAAAATCTTGCATTAAATTGAGTTGTTTGCTGATTCACAGCTAAGGGTTTATTTATTGTCTAAAGCCAACAGTCTGACTGTCTGGTACAATCATTAACGTTACAAACGATCATTGATTTTATGACATCCAGACTTCTTCTCGGCATGGAGAGTTTGGGTGTCTCCTTCAAGCGCTCAACGATTACAAGAAAAGCAAATATAATCGACATTTCCCTCTGTGTTTTCGTGAGAACTATCCTAGATGTCACCTGACATTTCACTTCCGCCCGAGAAAGGGAATGTCATTGATTCGGGTCACGAGTGTACGTGGCCGCGAGACAGTTAAGGGGAATCTCCAATCAAATTTGAGTTTATCTGTCAAGGAAGAGTGTAATAAGTGTTCCCAGTAATATAGACCCGTGGCCTGGCCCGTTAAATCAAATCATAACGGTAGTCGCTCAATTATTGTTATTAACCTGGATTAACTGGTATTGTGGAGACACATTCGTATTTGTTACTGACAATCAATCATTAGGTATTATTCTACAGTTCCCTGGCTCACGATAGTGTGTTCTAACTGCAATTTAGCTTTGCTTCACGCCGGAGAAACGGTAATTTTCAAGAGTTAAACGCTTCACGTATAAATGTGGATTTGTTATAACATAGGAATTAAAGCGTCCAAACGCCCAAAAAGTTTCATAGCCAGATTCATGGTTTTCGATTGTTTTAGACTGTCTTACCAAGGCAGGTGGGAAGATAAATCTTAACTGTGCGCCATCTATAGGAGCTGGGAGCTGTTTTGTGATGAAAGCTGTGTTTTGCCCTCAGCTCCTTGTACCACAACACTTCGACTCAATTTTTGTCAATCCGAACACCGGTTGATCCGATTTTAAACCAAAAGAAATCTCTTAATGTCAAAAATGGACGTTGCAGGCGGTCCTCTGGCGTCAAAACGGTCGAAATTCGTAGCCTTCTCAGTAACGTCACAATGCGTAAATGTATTTGACGTCATTTTAAGGCTCCACTATCGCGAATGTTGTGATGTCAGAGGACCGGTTTGCAAGGATTAAATTAACTCCATTGGCAACTTCCCGAGACTCCAATTAACGGCAGTGTCCTCATATTTGTTCTTTCGTGGCTTTTAAGTGTGATCAGAATAAAACAAATTAAAATAAACATGAAATAGTACTTTCTTAATCTAGTATTCATTCGATTTGCATTTCGGTCTACTACACAATAAAACTTGACACAAATCCAGATAAGCGTTAAAATAAACTACTTGATTTAATTATGGCCGTCCAATAAATTGTCTTATCGTATGAAAATTGGTGTGATTGATGTGCATTTGATGTCTCATCATATTATTGGATGTCGGATCGCAGTTCATTGGTTGATTGGTTTCTGTCGCAGCTATCATTAGGCAATGAGTAATGCATCCAAGACCATAATAGCTACTACACAAATGTATATGGTAATTTGTAATTAACTCCTCCCATAAAACAATTTAATGCAGGCTGGGGCAGGGTGAGAGGGTGTGGGGAGGGGGAGGGGGGACATTACGTTAACATGGGCCAATATGATTACCTTACATGAACGACTTTTCCCCCTTCCACCAGTACTTCGACTTGATCTCTCTGCGTATTTTAATAAAGTGTTATAGTCATGTATGTATACTCATGCTCATTTATTCCAGTAGGTATTTGCTAAGAAATAACATTTTTTCTCGACATTGAGAATATCTTTCATATGGGTAATATGTTAACACAGGTTCATCAGTCTTGTAAGATATGGTGCTAATTTAATTGTATTTTAAGTGTTATTGTAAGGGTAAGTTTTAGGGTAAGGTGTAGTGTTAGGTTTGTCTTGTATCCTGTGTTGCCAGCGTTGTTCAGTCTTGCATCCCCTGTTATCCGCGTCTCTCAGTCTTGTATCCCATATTATCAGCGCCGTGTATCACGAGGCCTGCAGCCGTGGCTTTGTGGTAGCTTGTGCGCTTACTAATCCTTCTCCGATTTACAGTGCAAATTATCGAGTACGTTTGTCGACCCTAAGGTATATCAGTGAGTCACACGATATAGCTGTCTCCCGTTCTTATAATGAGGCAAGGAATCCATCGCCATATAGGGGAAAACATACCATTGAGTTCGACGTGTAACTCCAATCCAACAAACAACCAATCTTGCATCCCGTGTTATCAACGTCCGCGTCATTTTGTCTGGCATCCTGTGCTGTCAGTGTCGCAGTCCATCCGATAGCCTGACAGCCTTCATGAGTCTATACTATAACATTAGGTACCTTGATTTAGTTTAAAAATTAAAACAGCCCACCAACCCTGTGTACTTTATGAATAACCATCTGTACTTGTAGTTATGTAATAGAATACAACGTTTCGATACACAGATGCCTGCATGCATCAAAATCAATACAACTACAGTTTTTTAAAGGCTATCCAATTTACCTGGGCCAAAGAAAAACTGGTCAATTTTTATACGACCAAACTTTGGCTAATAGCCTCAATTTATACCTTTTTTTTAATTTGACCAAAAGGTATGATATCAGGAATATAAAGTGAGTGGCCTGGTACAAAATACAACCATAATCAGAAGGCATCTCCAACTTTCTTGGATATCAAGAGCACTGGTTTGTGCAAAACCGTTATTTTACACTGTACAGATGCTGATGATGTCTCAGAGACAGAATCGCTCCCTCTGAGTCTAAGTTTTGCTTTTTCTTTCATTAAATCAACAAACAAAAATCCCTAAAGATCCAATTTGTCTTTTTGCTGTTGTTGTTGTAAGACACATCTTATTCATTCCCTTGAGATTAAGCATTTGATCAATCATCATGTAGGCCAGACAGTTTAATCGTTTCACATAAAATGTAAATACAATACAGTTAACCATATGCCTAGTCTTAACGCGAAAACTGTAAGCTGTATATTTTGTACTATTGCTACGAACCATCATTGAATGGAAATGTGTTAATATTAATGAATGTGATTGGATTATGTGAATGACCCTACTTACGGAAGTCGCGAACTCAATACAAATACAATTACACGTATATTGCTTTTGATAAAACAGTTGGCAATGGAAATAAGTTCTGTTTATTTGTAGACTAAGGGACAATTGATACATTTCTATGGTGTAATAAATATGATTTAATGCGGAACGATATGCAGATGACAGAATTAGTGCTATTTTGGGGGTGACACAGCAAATGTTGGCCACCGACACCACACAGCCGTTTGGTTTTATATCAAGTCCGAGTTCTTAATAAATCCGCCCAGAAGATTCTCGGTTTATGTACGACATAAGTCCATTTTTTGTTTTATTATTTGTAGAAATATTGAACACCAGCTTCATGTTATGAAAAGTTTATTTTACTGAGCGTGACGATAAACATATATTTATCAGTAAATTGTTTTCATCTGCTAGCAAAAGCCGATGGTTTTTCCAGAGTGTAGCCAAAACAGGGTTACTGCGAGAGAAAGCAATTACGTCATGTCGTTTTGGGCGTTTCAAACTGCGAATATTTATGTGAACAAAAATAGGTACTTTGTGTGAAGATTTGGATTAGAAGCAACTTTTACGGGAGTTTGATTGCATGTTTAAAAAATAAACACTGTTCTAGCAGAAGCTACAGCTTGTTCATTTATCAATCTGCTCTACTTCAACATGGTAGAAACCCGACAGATAAGTTAATATAAAACACCCACGGGATTGCCGGGGCCATATATTTTGATTCACTTCTTTATCTGAGCTACAGCTACGAGCCGTAGTTATAGAAACATTACTGGATAGAACACACATCGGTTTGTTAGTGAAAATCGGAAAAATCGGAATCGTTTACTTGAACCTAAATTAGCGTCGTTAGAAAAATGATTTTTTTTAAACATATCGTTATGAGAATTTAAAAGAAATTTTAAAATTTATTTTAAAAAGGCTAGCGAACTTCGAAGTCATGGACAAAGTTCACTTTTATATATAAAAATAACGTGCCTTCGGTCAAACGATATCGGATCGTTTTTGTAAATCGTGCATATATTGCTTGGATTGAATATGAGGCAGCGACTGTAACACAAACATGTTTTGGCATTTGATATTCCTTGCCATGAAGAAGGCCAAAGTACAGACAAGTGTTTAACGTAACCGCTAAATAGAGCCTATAGTGTTACTACCGCAAAATGTAATTATATCTTAGCTTTGTGTTCCGGCGAAGATAGTGTGGCGTTTAATAATTACATACAAAATACTTGTTCACAGTGCAAAATCACCCACAATAATATTACAAACAAATTAAAGACTTTTGTAATAATTATCAATGTGGAGATGATTTGCTGACGGCATACTAGTATTTATTTTTTGTTCTGGCTATGTATTTAACGAAAACGGAATCCGGAAGAAAGATACTATTATCTCGTTTTGGGGTTTCACATGATCCTCATCCATTTCTGAAAAACATAACTATGGAATTGTATATCTTAATGGCATATTTTGTTTTAAAGCGAAGAGTCGCAACTGAGGAGGCCTTTATTGGGATATAATGTTATCAACGCATATTCAACAGAACTCTTACCAAAGCGAGAGTAATATATTACTTTAGAAAGCATGCTAGCATATTGAAGTATAGTCCTGGAAATGTCACAAAATACGCAACAGTAATTTAAATGCACACGACGTTCAATTTCTCTTGGACTACCTTGATGAAATAAATTGAATTAATTTGATAGAAAGGCTTATTCTAATTGTGCTACCTCTGGTATTTCTCACGCTAGCCCTGTTGTTAACAATGCTATTAAAGAAGGTCACACTTATATAATCAGAAACCCCTGAAAGTTCGTCAGATAGTTATTTAATGCATATCCGATTCCGATTTTACTGTGTAAGGAAATGAATACTGTTGTACCTTACAGTTACAAAAATCCTTTAAAAATCAACAGTGATTTGATCGAGTCTCTCTAAGGTATATGATGTCAGTTTTCAGATAATGGATGACCTTTTCTTTATCGATTTTAAACTTCAAAGAGGGAAAGCGTTTGATCCTGGCTTTATTGTCGGTATGACCAGATATTTGATATTAAGACGGAGTCGCTAGGCACATATCATAACTCCAATGTCCATAACATGAAATATATGTTAATTTTGTTTCGTATTCAATTGAACCAAATTTCAGTAGTCCATAAAGTAGAATTTGTTTTGTGAGAAAATATTAAGGTAAAGTAGAGGAGTGTCCAGTCAAGAAACCATGGAGTCAGAGAATCTCTAACAAGATCACCCCCTCACCTGGCGGTGATTAAGTCGAAATGTTTTCTGATAAATTACCCTTTGTGGAATTAAGATCAATTAATTTGTTGTTTTTGTCGACAGTCGTCCAGTTTCTAATGCTGTAAAAAGGGCTGTCCCAACAGAGTAGGTGGGAACAATTATTTTCTCCAGTGCTTCAGATGAAATTTATTATGGTAAAGCTTTTCAAAATATAACCAAATAGGTAGATGCTTAAACAAACGTCTGCTTTTTCTAGTACAATGTTTCGATTGGTTTCGTTTAATGGACATGGACACAACATGTGTTTTTTTTTAGCCATTTCTCAAAGACTAGGCAGTAGCAAATGTATTGACTGGGAAATGAAGATTACCTAACCACAAAACAGGTGCGGACCAGTGTTGTAGATGTCTGGGGCAAAATACACTGTAAACGATGCAATTGAAAAACAAATTTACTTGTTTTATGTGAAACGAAAAATAGACGTTTTTAACCAAAATTACTCTCTACGACAACTACTTTGAACATTGTGTGTGATTTATTTAATCAATAAACAGAAAAAAATTAATTTTAAACCACTTGATAATCTTTGTAGGTGCATAACTATTAATTACAGCAGGATGAAAGATCTGTGATTTGTGATATGGCCCTCTTGACATCCTTTGTTATTTGTGAAGAACGGTCGTCAAACACACAACGAAACAACAAGACAGATTATTTTAAAAGTGAAACTTAGTGAAGATAAGCCTCCATATACAATGACTCTGGAGAGGGTAATTTTTTTTTTTTTTTGCTTTCTCTGTCTCCATGTCAGGGTCACTTATAACTTTATTACTTTTTACCGCGACTTAATATAGGCAAAGTTTTTTCACATAATTGGATCAAACGAAAATATTACTTTGTTTATTAAAGCCATTTTAGTGCCAGACATACTGAATGATGCGAACGTGGTTGTAGCCATTTAGGCCTTTATTAATCTGATAAAAAGTTTTACCAACCCATATATTGATCAAACAAAGCATTCTTTGGGGTTTGAAAGAGAATCTGCAAAGAAAATGGCATGTAGCCTGAGAAAGAGACATCAATCCTATCAGATTCTATTGCATTATATTAATTTGATTTCGGCTATTCATCCACATGCGACCACAGTATCGAAGGTCATTAGTTCCTGACATGGATAAATTCTCTAAACAATCATCATAAACAGAGATTCAACTTCATAAATCTCAATGCTTTTTCAAATGTATCTTGACTGTGTCCACGACTATGTTTGCTATCATGAACGTGAACATAATTGTATCGTACTGGCAAGTTTCTTATTTTAGATTCTATGGATTTTTGTAACAGGTTTGAATCTTTCTAAGTAGATTAAGCATGGGGAGGGGTTTACCTAGTCTAGTCTCACGACGAGGCAAAAAAAAACCAACAAAATAGTTGACCTACCAAAAGCCCATAAACAAAACCGTTACTACGAATCGCACCATATAAAAACATGTGTTAATCGAAAAACAATGCTTATCTTCTACTACTCGGTTATCTATTAATTAATGACGTATGGTAGTATTCTCTGGGGAAACACATTTTTGGACTCACCTCCGCCCACTTATTAGTCTGTAAAAATATATATTCGGGTAATAACTGGGTCACATAGACTCGAACATACTTCCCCCAAATTAAAGTGTTTTCTGCTTTGATGTCTACCGCACACCTTCTGTGCCTCCACTGTCAGTTTTTAATTGTTTAATTTATTTTCAATGTTAAAATATCTAAAATGATATAAACATTCTTCTATTTGCTTTCTTGTTCACCAAATACTTTGTTTCCGCCATGCAGTGTTATTACTTGTATTATCTAGGGATAAAACAGCCCTGTCATAGCTTTATTTCCATTAAAGGAGATCCGCAGTACTTCACCCCTACTTTCCTGTTATAGGTACTTTAATGCTCAAAGAATCAGATATGCATAGTTTTAAGAAATAAAATTCTTCCTAAAATTGTCATTTTATTGTTTAAAATGACTTTAATTTACATTGCTCGAAGCCGATGACCTCTGACCTGTGACGTCACGCCGTGAACACATATGTCCATGTCAATTCCCCCGAGGGGGAGCTGGTGGGCTGTTTAACACCAACAGGCCCTGCAGAATACTCCCTCGGCTTCCTCGGTTGATCGTAAGAGGCGAAAAAAGAGGCAACCTGTTGGCCGTGGGTTGCATCCCGTGTCGGAGGAGAATGAGATCCTGGT
>JAVFBW010128788.1:0-14009 GCA_034783835.1 Mopalia ciliata
TGATGGTGGGGCTGGAGGGGGGGGGGGGGGGGCAGAATAAGAAAGACAGCAATCAACATAAGGTATTTTCACAAATGGTCTTCGCCATATTTTCTAGCCACTGTGTATCGTGGTTATAAATTTCCATTTGATCCACATCGTCATTGTTCCTCTGTGTCTCATAGATTTCATCTGAAACTACAAGCAGATCAAATTCTCCACATATCTTTAATACCAGCCTGGCAAACCGGCAGTCGGGGAACAAGCATAAATGCTCATAGATTTATGACTAATTATTAGAACTCTAATTGATACGGCTGCGTTTTCCTGTAGCAAACCCACACTCGATCTCTGTTTCCAACGTGGAGTTTATTCCTATTTACGAGAAAGCCTCTTCCAGATGCGCTGATACTTCACCGGGCTTTATAATGAGCCACATCCTTAGCCTCCTAAAATAAATAATTGCATAAAAACTTGCTTCTGAATAGGAGTAATGTCCATACCTGGCCAGCAGATTATAATCTTTTCCGTATGTGGAACTGGATCGTCGTCTTCAAGATGTTCCCATATATAACTCGTCGTTAAACGCCATCCTGTATCCTGGCCTGCATTTCCTCTGACTCGTTTTAACACTCACTGGCAATTTGTACGGAGTGACTGTAAACATCTCTAGCGAAACTGACAAATGTTGTTACATGTCCATTGATTTTCTTTCCTCACACTATCCATATACTATACCTACATTACAATAGTCTCTTGATTGTGTCTCCTCAAAGATGAAAAAACAAAACAAAACATAAACAAAGCTTTATTTGTAGACTGTGAAGGTTCACTTTGGTTTCTACAAAGGTAACCATTTGTTTAAAAAAGGTAATACACCAATGGCGAGACAGAGCTGGATCCATATTTATCACAACACATTGGATAGAGTATATTTCAACAAATATTGATACACGTTACTCTGACATGTCACACTACAGGTGAACATTCTGCATACAGCAAGGGACACATTCTGTTCGTTATTTAACCATAGATATCACACACACACATCAACTCTACATCAATAATTCTTTGTTTCAGGTCTTGGATATATTCAAGAGTCCACGAACTATGCAGGTGAGAACATTTTTTATTAAAGATTTATATAACAGCTGTAAATTATGTGATGTGTAAATATATAATAATGTGAATTAATAATACATGGATCGTATTGTCCGATACATGCTGTGGATACAAATTGATCTTTTAATAAAACAAAAATGTGTATATTGTGTTTAGGAAGACGGACATATAGCAAGCCGTGCTATTTCTTCTTATTCACAAATACCCATAAATGATATGCATTAGTAGTTATCTTTGAAACGATGTGCCATTCATTGGCCTACTGGTGACAAAGCGATCGTCCACTAGTCACAAAGCAACCGTATATGGTCAAAGGGACTGAACTCTACTAATACCGGAAACACCAGGCAAAAATACTGAAAAGGTTATATTTAACAGTTTATTTTACCTATTTAAGTTGATGACGGTTAGACGTTATGAACCTCGAGTAGTAGGCCTAAGGATTACAATACCAAGCTAGCAAACAAATGGGATGTTAGGAGAACTTTATTTTCACGATCTGTGGATACTGTATGGATTTCACAAAACACCAGTTATATCAGGTAATGATCGTGGACAAAACACGAAATGTTTGATAGAACATAACACAAACATGTTATAACTCCAGAAATATGTACCACCATTTTATTATTATGTCATGTTTTGGATGTCTTCGTCAAAAATTAAATTTGTCCAAGTAAAGTTTTATATTTTTTCATAGACGTTACAGTTTAGGCATCAATACAAAACAGCCCAAAAACAACACAACCTGCTAAAACAAATAAATACATAAACAACGAAAACAAGATTATAATATTTGAACGACACATTGAAACAGATTGTTACGTTAATTCGTTTGGATTTTATAAGGCTGTTTTTTTTTTCCACCGCTTAAAAATATGTGTCGGTTGTAGGTGACCATTCCACAAAAACACCGAAATCAGGCGAGGAAATTGTTTGCTTCGACTCCTGTAGTGTGTTAATGTGAAAATTAACTATATCATTCCGACAGGTAAAAACAAAGTAAGGCGTATTATATTTAAAAGAAATAAATTAATTTCTTAGTACTAAAATTAAAACTACGCATCAATAAAAAAAACTATAAAACCAAAAATATATATATTTCTTATATATTGTATTAAACCATTGTTACATTTCTGTATATAATTTAAAGACAAACACTTCGCATGTATTCGACTCAGTTAATTATTGTCTCTTAATATCTACTCTCTGTTATCGTTTGTTTTTATTTCAATTTTGAGTATTTATGATTTTATGTAATGAACAGTCTATAATTGAAACAATGAAAACCATGCTGTATACTAAATGATATAGCCGGTTCGTGTAGAGATTTTTGTTGGTTAACATCCCAGATTAAATCAGTTTGTTTTATTGCTAGAAATACTCCAATTGAACTAAATTGAGAAGATTGTCATTGTGAACTATTTCATAGCAAATGATCGAAACATCAGGAGTCAGAACGGATCGTGCATAAACCAACCTTTATACACATAGCTGGTGCGTCAAACAGCTTTGGCTAACCCATAATTTCCAGGTAATATTATATGTGTCGTGCGAATTTCTGCAGGTCTGATCACTGCATGTGTATAAGAATTTAAACAGCTGACCACATACAACAGTTGGAGCAAACCAAAGTTCTCACCACTCTGTCCATAAGGTGGGTATGTAATAAAAATAACTCTATCCAAGAAGTTTTAGTAAGGGATTACGTACACCGTGTGACAAGTTTACTACCTTCCTATCTTGAGCTGACTCGTGCGCCATGCTCGTGTTTTTTAAAATCTTACTAAACATCTATACATACAGGTTATATTTATGTTTTTGTAATATGGCAGAATATTAAGGTGGTCTCGCAGAAAATTTGCTTCCCGGGAGATTTTCTCTAGATTAACCTAAAGTATACATTTTGCAGGTTCGTTCATGTGTAATTATTTCTGATTGATCACTTCCATACAAATGATGTTTTAAAAGTATATTAATTCTATAGATTACTTACGGCGCAGTGGTTTGTTTGATGAACGTGTACTTGGAGACGGGTAAAGGAGTTTCAGTTTTGAAGGATAAGGATGGCGCCAGAATCCTAATAAAACACAAACTTATACTGCCAGTATTCCGTTATAATGAGATGTTTTATTATGATAGATATAGGTGTTAATCTACCATTCATGATTGATTGAGATATTTAGGTTTACAGTGAGTTCCGGAACCCTTTTTTAAGATATGTTTTCACCGGGCACTGATATGTATAGGTAAGACTATAAAACAATGTCTGTCGTTTTGCACAGTTCCTTATCGAATTAATTTCATCTTCCAAGGGTCTACGCAACAGTTAATAGACAGTTGAACATTTTTATTTTGTAAGAACTTTTATCCTTGAAATATTCAGGGAACCTTAGCTGTGCTCATAGCTACTGTATAAAAAAATAATTTCTATACATTTGCTTTTGGGATTTTTGTATTTATATTTTTTCAAACGCATGTATTCAATACAATTATAGGTATGCTTTTGGATAAAGTAGCACAAAAAATATATATCACACATATGTTATTCAGTCGGTAGGGTATTGGGCTTTTAACCTAAAGGTCCCAGGTTCGAATTCCGGTGGAGGCAAGCACATTTGAATTCATATAAGACATAAATGAATTCCAACGAAGGAGATCGAACCCTGGATGTTATAAGCGGACAGAAAAAATTATATCTGGATATACTGTTGTAAAAGTCAATCTTATTTTCTCCTAGTTAAAATGTATTCATATTTATTAGAATACTAATATATCGGTTTTTCTTGCAATATAGTTGCAGTAAATCGTCATATAATAAAACACCGGTATTGGACGGTGATTTTGCAGGGAGGGGCGTACAGAAAAACATGTTTAACGATCCTCTGCGCACAAATCATGGAAGGATGACGTTACTTGGTGAGTAGAATGTGCCAAACATTGTCAGAAAGGAATGTGACAGACATAGTGTTTCCTATTAAAGCAGTATAAGAATATTCGTCGGTCATAACCTCTACTCGTTTAGAGCACCTCATATATGTTTCTATGCTGTCAAACCTGCTTAAAAACGAATATCTTTTTATTTGACTGGCATTAATTAGCGGCTAATAAAGAGATATTATAAGGTGGTAACTGCCTGCAAATCTATGCCTGGGTCACTACCTTAAATTAACCATTCAACATAAACAACAAAATCACGATAAAAACTTTGTCGGTTCTGCTCTTTACTTGTATGCTGCTGTAGTTCCTTACATAATTTAAGATCTCCGCAGGGCATGCGCATGGGGGCCATTAGAGAGCTCGTAAATTGGTCTGATGAAGTTTTTTGTGCTACCCAGAGAGAGAGACTTCGCGCTCAACGATAGATTAAACGTTGGAACGGCTAGCAAACTTAAAGACTAGTCAATTTGGGACAGGATTTATGGTTTATGTCTGGGATAAGAGAAAGGAAAAGTACTGAAACCGAATAGCCTATGATACTGATGTGATGTAAAAGTTAGTAAATTCTTCCCTTACCAGCTTCTAAAATAACACAGCGCGGGACGGATTGACACCTCATTATCTGCCTTTACACGGCTTGTCTTTTGAAAATATAGCCCACAGTGTTAGGCGCATTTAACACTTTTCATCTCCCCTCAAAGAAATAATCCATAGAGTGGCTATGCTTTAGAACACAATTTAACTGAATTACTCTCCAGACATTTACACCCGTCATTAAAGTGAAAATATATCTCAGAAATTGGCTGTGTAATGATGATCCGATATGAAGGAAAGTGTGCATGTGTGTCGATACTAAACCAAAAAACGAAACTAATAAAGAAGAGAGATTGATGCGGGGAGTGGAGTCGCATGTCTCTAAGACAGTGACAATATACCGCCATCTTCATTCTATACTCGAGTAATCTCGAGTCCATTAGGGTTACATCTAAAATTGTTTTTTGTCACGGAACTTTCCTACAGCTGTGGTCAGGGTGACAATGAACCTAGTTTATGGCTGTTCGTTAAGAAAACAAAAATGTTTAATAAACTTTTCTTCAGGAAACTGAATTAGAAATATATTGCTACCTTGCCCTGAATATACCTCTGCTTTAAGAATCACTTAATGGTTTCTATAGAAGAACCATATAAGAACAGGAAATCTTTTGAATAAAACAATGTGTAGAATGCAGTGTTAATTTTAATTTTAAATTAAATACTTTTGATATAGTTACGGGACCAGTACAAACACGGTTTCGTGTGCATTTGGTAACTGCATTCTGTTAAATTAACGCCCCGAAAAAGAGCTAGAAGTTAGGACTAAGGCGTAAAACGAATATTTCTGGGGTAAGAGTTTTTTTTTTCTCAGTTTCCTGCCTATTGTTTGTTACCCACACGTATTCAGTGAATAACCCTGGTATGTGAAGTTAAGCGCAAATCGAGCACAACATTTGTAATATATGACCGCCTGAAATATGTCGATTAACTCCATTATTTCGTTATTAAAAACAACAAAACACAAACTTATATGCAAATATTCTTAAAGTGTTCTAAATGACTCATTCGTTTTTTTCTTTTCCTTGGTGAAGCCGGGGGTGGGGGTGGGCATAATTAAACTATAAACAAACAACAGAACATGCCTACTATGGAGCTAAGTTAATAGTTATTTGGGTTTTAACTTGCGCTGTCTGTGGAATGGGTGAATCTCATTGGTCCGGGAACTCTATTTGAAACCTTATATTATCCCCGTAGAGTCATTGGTCTCTGAAGACACCCGCTAACGGCCTAATGATTGGCTAATACAGGCTGCCTCATAAAGAAGACTTGCTTAGAAATAGGCTTAACAATGGTTTATGTTGGTAAAGAAGGTCTTACGGATGGAACCTGAGCGGTAAAATCTTGTCTATAACATCAGACAAATCCCCATGTTTTCAATCCTTTCCTCAAATGTCATCTTCGATTATTTTTTGTCCGTTTAATTATTTCCAATGCTATGATTAGGTTATACTATTATGCTAACAAAAATAACGACATTTGAAATTTCTTTCTAAAAAGTTTTGTTTAATAAATATTGGTATAAACCGATAAAAATAAATATGAACATTCATGTTCTGATAAAAATTTGTAACGCAGACGAACATGCTTTGTGAATAGAACATACGAGGAAGAAAAAAAATCTGATTTGGTTTATTAGATCATAAAAGTGCTGTCTGTACCTTCTTACATTGTACATGGACATAGACAAGTACAGGTAAATACTGTGTACGGTCCTGTTAATTATCGATCTCACGCTTTATTAATAAAGAACGTCTTTATCTTTTGCCATTATACTGATAGTATATTCAGAAAGAAAAAATATGTTCCCTTTGAATATCAGTTTTCATTTGGTTATCAACGGTTCAAAAATTCTTGTAATATACATTACAAATGTATAGGTTATAAGTACACGATTTTCAGATAAGTACACAATCACGGCGTACAGTAAGATGTCACACATAACTTTGTCGTCTCCACGAAGTTCCCACTGTACCCATAAACCTTGACTTCATTCAGCATCAAGTTGACCTAATGCAAGTAATTTACTGCCGCATAGGGAACATCGTCTTAACGACATCGAAAAACAAAAACTCGCTGGGAACAAATAGCAGCCGTGGAAAAAGCAGCCATCACGAAAATGGTAGAAATAATTCATGTTGTCCCTCAACTGTAGACATCTCTGGTCAATTGAAGGATGGAGTGTAAAGAAAACTTTCTGATAGAAGATAAGTTACGAGCTGGTTTGAGTGCTCGTGTACATTAAGCTCTTAAGAATAAGCCGATGATCCTTCCGAACATTAAGCACTATCTCTCTCTCTCACTCATATTCTATAGCTATCAAGCATTCGGGCTATTTTGCGGATCATGTCTTTATACAGTCCTTAGATTTTACGCAAAGCAAGGACGACATGCATGTTAATATAGACATGATGATACCTTGGAAATTTCATAGTATATGTTTCACAATTGTGCAACGTTATTTTAGAAATTCTGTTCCACATTTTGCAGGTCCTTGGCTAAATATTGAAAAATACCGTTTGGTAATTGTCATCATTTTTTTCTACACAAGTAGTGTTTGTCTGAAACTCATCTCAAACAAAAATAAAAGCAACAAATATACTTGGTTTAATTTGTATATTCGTATATTGTGTATTCTAAATGAGGAACGTAAGCAAATATACTATTTTCTTTGTTTTGTAAGAACAGATTTTAGTTAAGAAAATGTCTGATGAGAGCCGGCTGGTGATTGGGGCCTGAGTGTGAAGGCTGTTGGTTCAATTCATCCCAGCCTGCTAATTCTTCTTAACTATAATCTGTTCTTCAAAAGACAATGTTGTCAGAAAACATCGAAATTGTTTTGAATGGTCACTATCTTATCAAAGCAAAAATATTTAATTAGCAATTTGATCTGATGGTTAGAGCACATGTTAATATATTGTAAATCTGACAAGCCCCATTATGCATTGTACAATCATTTAAAAAGTTTATTTTATTAAAATGATTTCATATTTAGCATTATTTATGTCAGCATTTAAATGTTCACAATATACACAAAATATGAATTACTAGCTCAAATACATACTAATGTGCTAACGATGAAATTAAAGCTGAATTATATATGTCAGAAGTTTACAGATAATATAGAATTTGTGTATGTGGAATCATTCACTTTCCTCTTAATAAGGGGTTATCGGTTGGTTAGGTTTTATTGCAGCATATGACCATACCAAGGTTACTTGTCGAGAGACGGTTGCTCGTGGCGAGTAAAGAATGAACCGTTGCTTTCACGCATTAGTGTCAATAGGTGAAGATGACGACTATAAAACGCTAACGCTCAAGGTGTAAATCAGTAAAGAGCTCTGGCCGCTGGGCACAGGGTAGTAAAGTCGGTCAGTTCTGAGGGTGACCGATGCCGAGAGGTCTTCTCAACCCACCAAACACCCAATACCTATCAGTGCACATAATCATAAAAACTGAAGCTCTATCGTCCCCACAAAACTCTGTCTGCAAAATAATTGCCTTTTCCGTCATTTGCATTGATAAATTGTCTGAGTAGACCGCAACCTTTGTCATTCTTTTTCAGAGTTTATTATCATTATGTATTTTAAAAGTCTTTAAGAGGGATGATGACCGTAATAAACTTACCTCTATTCTTCAGGTGTGCTCTAATACACATTCCTTTATTTTACAAATACATGTTGAGAATATAACTTAAATTTCCAACAAATGTATGTAGGTAACTATTTTTAAGCGGACCTTAGTTTGTCAATTTAGCCAAGTGCTGAAGAGAACAATTGTAGAAATAATAAAAAATTCAAAATTTAAGAACCATGCCCTAGTCTTGGTGCACTATTCGTAACTGTGTATGGAGAGTATACCTGTATGGGTCTCAGTGTATAGATGTGTATAAAGCGAGGATTCACTGGTGCGCGGACGTGTTGCTTCTGATAGAACATGTAATTGGTATTCTTTCTTCTTGGAGGCATGTCGTTCCCTAGCATGACACAATTTATCTCCTAATGGAGAAAACCAAAGTAATTGAAGGACAGGTAAAGTCAAAGGTTACTCCGGATAGGTGTGTTAGTGAAGGTAATGTAACGAGATGGGTGGACATCTCCATGTATCATCCTAGATTGTAAAGCTATAGGGTCTATGTCCTACCTGTACACTAACTACAGAGGGTGTACCTTCCAACACCTTCCTACTCGAGGAATAAACACTTTGATGAATATTTAGAAGCTTCAATTTTTATGATATTGGTAGTAATAAGTTGAGAAAATTCATTTCAGAAAGCAATAATCTTGGGTCTTGGGTTAGCATTACAGGATAGCAAACAAATCAGTTCAAGTCGTAATGTCGTATTTTAATTCAGTTAAATTTTTAAATTTTGTGTATAAAAAATGAATGAAAATTTTAGGTGTCATGAAACAAAACTAAATAAGTTCAGTACTGGCTCGCAGTAATCCATGTTTGAAAAGTACCAGTACAGTTTGGAATCAACGAATCATTGATAATGAAACATGCAATCAGTTGGTGTCCTGCCTGCAATCAGAGCACTAACACTCGACACAATCTCAATTAATTTAAATAAAGATGATTCATTTTACTTCAGTGGCACAGCTGAAACGGTAATTAAAGATGCCGTTTATAGCTCTAAAACGTCATTGTTTATAGGGAGGACATCACACAATCAAGATTTAAGCAAATTTGGCAATGAAAATTTTTAAGTATTGTATAAAATTGCTGTTCAATCAATTCGAATGATGTTAGGTACTGTCATACAGCGAAGTAAACTATACCTCCAGTATGTGGGATTTAATCCTTGATTTTATCGGTGACAACTTATGAGTAGAACAAAAAGTACCCCGTGCAAGTATTCAACTTTAGGTACAGGATGTGTTGTTGGGAGGAGCATCATCCATTATCACCAACGATCGAGTTTGATGCACGATTGGCTTTTCACGCACTTCCTCGCGTTTCTTGGCATCTACAGGCAGTCAGCCAAGGTGTTATTTTTAATGTTATGTGATGTTTTACATAGAATAAATGACGATATAGCCAATAGTGCATCTTAAAGCAACGATCGCTCGGCATAGTTTTATTTCACGCCCATAAAATACTCACTTTCATAAAAGATGAACCTGTGGTCACATATGAGTAAGGAAAGAGGTAATATAAAGCTATCAACCAATAATACTCACACAAAAGTCACGGAGATATAAACTTCTTATTAAAAACTTACTGTTCTTCAACTTTATGATTTACCGTTGTCTTTTATTATAAAAAGATAGATAATAATAAATATGAACGAGGAGAACTCTGAATGTTACCAATAATTCCCAAAGTAGCAAATGGCTCAGACGACCAACAGCGACCCAATCAGTAAACCAACCAATCAGTCAATCAATCGATCGGTCGCTCAGTTAGTCGATCGATCTGTCACAATTCTTCAACATGACCACGACTCCAACCCACTCGTCACTGGAGCACCCATTCACACCTTACATGAATGAAACTGTAGAGAAAGCCGCCGCTGGTAAAGCAAGTCGTAAAATCAACATCAAAGGGTTAAGGTAAATTGTCGCTGCTAGCTTCAACAACTCATTCAGCCTTTGATTGTATCTCGGTAACAAAAACCACGCCACTCATTTTTCCTATGTGCTTTTGTTCTACCTTTATAGTGTCTGAATGTCAAACTCTCCAATCGATGCCGGATTTTGTTAGAATACCGCGCCATATAACTTTCATAATAATCACTAGCCCAGTTTCGTGCTTCTTTTCTTAATTCCCTATAATTATAGAAAACAGGATAAGAAAAGTTAGTTGTATCGAGCATTTGTTTAACTATTCATACAGTATCAACATGGATCCTATGGCGATTATATAAAGTTTTTATTGCATCAGTTTGTTTAATATTTGGGACTGAATGATGAGGTTGTCTATGTGAGACCCTCAATACATTAAAGTTGCTAGGTCCCGACCCAACGCTCATATTTGAGATATTTTGTGAACCCTGTATTTCTGTGTAAATCAAATGAGAGTAATGGACTATTTCAAAAGGTTGTGGCTTCTCCGATGTCCATAAGATGTGAAACTATTAAGAAATATATTGTTATCTACGCCAGAAACGTCCCAAACTGTCATCTAAAATCAAGTTTAATCAACAATTTAGTAGTTTTATTGATTTTTGATTGAAAGAGAAACTTTTAGTATTTAAGGTTTCTAATTACAAGAGATGACTGAATAATAATTGCCTCTGAAAACTGCGGTCATTGCATTGTTATAAACTCATTTAGTTCCATTGTATTCAGCGCATGGATATAAGCCAGTAGCCTATATAGTTACATATACCAGCATAATCTACTTATGAAAGTACATTTCACGCTCTGTCGTCTTCCTAAATCCAGACAGTAAATAAACATTGGTGTACAACACGACAAGGTACATGTGACTCTCCATTCAACTCTGTCATTCCGGTAGACACTTTATACCTTTTAAACTAACAATACTGTCTAAAGTTTTTTCCCTAACCTGTGCTATGATAAAATGAAGATATATAACACAAGCCAACTCGTTTGCCATATATGTTTATTCGTCTTAGTTACAAGGTACAGCCATCTGCTATTTTCCACAATACCAACGTTATATGAAGCTGAGCTACAAATCATAAATATATAATAAAAAGCATGGCTGTATTAAAGTCTTTCCCTTGGTTCGATTAACAGTTCACTTAACGCAGAACTCACCTGCAATTTGACCTTTAGCCTTTTATGTCACAGTTCAGAATCTTCAGAATTATTAATCAGCCAATCTTGCCCGGACACCGTCACTCGTCAGCATCTTATGTAATGGATGGGCTTCACCTAAAATAAGACAGCCACTAAAGCTAACAATGTATTTTACAACAGAAGAAGGTATTATTTAGCCGTAATATTCAACAGAGTGTTTTATTCCATTTGTCGTGGTTTAATATAAGTTGATCATGTCTAAATGTGAATGGCGTTAGGCTACGGTTCACAGCTGTGTGTGTTCGCAGATTAAAAAGGGAGATGATGCCTTGTTAGCGCCCATGATTAATAACTCTAACACCCCCTTGTCTTCCGCTAACAGCACCGTATTACCACGTGAATTACGACATTTTGTAATCAAAAACTTGAAATTAAGTGGAATCAAATCGGAGTAGGGTCTACTGTTCTGAGTATAGCTGACGGTGTATCCCTGTCGACCACGGCCGATTTATGAAGATGGTGGTCGCTTAAGAAAATGAATTCGAGACTTCCTCTAATTGAATTTAGATAAAGTTTCTTCAAAAAAGAAAAAAAAGAGATGAGAAGTAATTAACAGAGATGGTGTAGAGAATAGAGCACATAATAGTACATATAAATCCTGTCGCTAACAAGCCTGTCTTCTTCGTCACCATTGTTTCTCGCAATCCACAGATGGCATGCGGTCTATCGCCCCATTTTCAGCCATAAATCGTCCCTCCTGGTATATTTTATCTTGTGCAAAACCAGACATAATGTTCTCTTAGGGCTTCTTATTCAAAGTATGTGTTATATATATTTGGTGAGCTCGAACAATAATATAACCCGAGGAAAATTCCGACTTACAGTTGATAATGCAGCTAGTGTGAAAACACTATTCACTATTTGTAGAATTGTGACTACACTGCATGTGCAAGGAATAAAATATGTACACAGTAATACCACATTTGAAGGATCCAAATATACATGTTTTTTTTATATATATATATATTGCTAAAAGACAATCACACTGGCACAGGGTTTTTATATATAAATATAGAGAAAAAAAGTTGTGTGTCTATTAATATTCATATGTATAGTGGACAAGTAGAGACACTTACGTACTTAAAAACACGTTAAAATAAATTAAGTTCAACAAGTGCTCTACGATCTAAATTATCCACATATTGTAGAATCCACCACATTTATGTGAGTGTATAGCAGAGACCAGGCTCTGGGTTGTTTATTGGCTTTATGACTAGGATAGAAAAAAAGTATTATAAGAGAATCCTAGACGGAAATACAGTCGCAAATTTGGCGACCCTGTCAGTAGGCGCTAATCAGTCGATTAAAGAAAACCCGTAGATGGAGTAAGATGTGAAGCTGGAGCATTTCTCCCTAGCTAATTGACAGAATGGCCTAGGATTTGAGAGGAGACCATAATCAGGTAATGTTTATGAGGCAGTGGATTTGTGCTGAATCCCCGTAGAGTTGTAAGCTGGAGCGATAAACACCTTGGAGTCTTCAGTTCGCTTTATCCCTCCCTACACGATAGCAACAGACAGCCGGATTATATTCCTTAAACTTGCCAACCAGAAATTGCGCAAACAGTTTGCTTTCTAAGGGTGTGATTCTCCCATATGCCGCACTACTTTACGCAATATCACAGCGCCTGTCCACATGTAAGGTCATCTAGTTGTGCTTTATAATGTTTGGGGGACTCGTGGACAAGCAAGGATGGACTACGTAAGCTGGTTATAAAACATCAAGAAATAAAAGAGGTAAGGCTCCATATTTGTTACAATCTGAACGAATTTCACTTCGCCCGTAAAAGCTTGGAAACAGAATACTTATTGAACTGAGTGTTATCAAGCAATTTCATTTGAATCGCACAAATGTCCTTTACTCAATTCAAAAGGTAAATTTATTTTGAAAATTTGTCGAATGTCTTCTATTTCAATTTAATATTTTACAAATGAATCTAAAAAAGCATTCCTTGGAAAACAAACATTAAATGGATACTCAGAGTAAGATAAAAACAAAAAGTAATTATTACAATTTTTGAAGTAATAAAGAAACCAGGTAACAAATCTGTTTCTTTAACCAATGGGAAACTTATAGTAATTATTACAGTAACCCAAATATCTCTATAGTTGCATAATTTATACGATTATAGAGGTACTTTAATCCACAATTTTAAGTAAAAACACAGAAAAGAAACGAGGTAGATCAGAGTCTTCAACCCAAATGTTAACAGAGCCTTTACAGACTATGGGTAGATTTCCGTTGTAGTGAATTCAATTTGATTCATCCATCCAAGTGAAGAAAGAGCAGCTTTCATATGACGTCAGGAGTTTTGCACTTTATTTTCAAAAGTTACCAAGAAGCAGTAAAACCAGTCAGGCATTTATATCTTGAATACATCTTAATTGAAAAGCTTTCTTATGATTAAGCACGAGAAACATTGCTAGGGTGTAATATGTCTTTACCGTTTGCTATGAGCACCAGTAAACGTGGTCAAACAACGACAGAGGTTCACGTTAATGCTTATTTTAATTACTAGGACTCCAAATCATCACGAGAAATCAGTTTTTGCCACATTTAATATTATTCAAATTGATCTAAACTTATGCAAAACTTTACTTAATAGAT
>JAVFBW010128799.1:0-14008 GCA_034783835.1 Mopalia ciliata
ATTTGTACTAACTGAAAACTAGTGTCGTTTTAGATTAGATTATGGCAAAGGTAAATCAGAAAAAAAGGTTAGCTTTGTACCCAGAAAGAATTCAATGCAATTGCTGCATATTTAACGCCATCAGTTCGTCTCTATTCAAATCTAGATTTACTCAATATTTCTTAGCAACTTTTATTATCAACCCTAGACCCACATCCCTTCATTTCAACAGATCAGGCAATTAGTTATATATTAATCTAATGAATTTATATTGAATTTTTTTGGAGCTAACTTGACTTGGAGAAAAAGAACAAAGTTTTCCAGAGGAAACTCTTAGTGGCCACATATGCTAAGTATCTGTGTGTGCTCTTTCCCCATTTCGCTTGGGTTTGACTAACATAATTATGTCCTTTTAAAACTATCTGACGACTACATAACTGCTTTTAACGCAGGGCATTATCGTTTTATAAATAAATGACCCCCAAAACTGCCCAGCCTTACAACAAGTAGGAGACCGTTCAAATGTATAAAGAACTATTAACATATCGTTTTCCCTTTACAGACATACCAGAACCAACAGTTTGTGTTAATCAATTTTTCCTGAATTTCTTTGCACTAACACGGATTAAATTTTTATTTTATTAAAGCATGCGAGTGCGTTATGCAAAATAATATAGAATAGCCTAATAATTCAAACAATAGTCACACGGATCCAAGATTACAAAGTCACAATGAATTCGAAATGTTAAGATCTGTCCAATTACACTTGGTTATTAGTCACTGATGGAATAATTCAGATCTTGAACTATATTGACGTGGAACGGTGTCGTATCTAATTGTTATTAAATCTATGTTATTGACAATAGTCGTGTACAGCTTTGCTACCCTGACACTTTAAGATGTGCTAGTCTCTGTAATTTGTTATAGACCCAATGTTTGACAGAAATACGGAGAATGTTTGCACAGCAATTGGCTTCAGTACAAACCTTTCAAAGCAAGTTCTAAAAATAATGTCTAGGCGAAGAAAACAGGACGTAAATGCCAGGGGTTTCACACGGATCGGAGCCGAATGATAAATTTAATAAAAAATATGCCGTATATTGATTTTTTTACCCAGCTTCCAAATGTTTTGACGGTATGTATACATCCTTTAATGACACAAGAATCAACAAACCATAGCACATTTGATAAAATGATAAAAATATGCGGACATGATAAGAAATAAGTTTCATGAAAACAGAATGGCGTGTATTTCAATGTAGTACATGTGTTTTCAAAGATTTCCGAGCTTACTATCATAAATTAGCATAACACATCTAAGAATCAATATTTTTTTGTCAAAAAGCCACACATAACTGAATGAAACATGGATAACCCATACTTTTATCATTTACTGAGTAAAGAGTGAAACGCATTTTTTAGTTTCAACTGTACGTGGTTAAGATCGTTGCGTAGGCTATGGGGTCATTTTTATAAAATGTTGATGAAATATTTAGTGTGAGGTTCAGCGTTGCAATCGGGGTGAAGGTGGCGTATTAAATATTGACACACACGTGACGCTTTCCCTGTCGACACGATTTATATTAGAAGTTTTTCAGACTCTTGAATAACAAATACATTATAAAGCTACTGTTATATTTATACATGAATTGGCCTGAACTAATTGTTTCTTCAAAATGTCTCTACCAACAGTATTACAGAAGGCCTACATGTAAACAAATCAATCCATGCTACCGAAAAAATACATATTTTATGTTAAATTACGCACCGCTGAATTACTACCTTAAATTAAAGTCGAAAAATGTTATTTCACTTATAAGAGAATGGCAAATAAATGCTTAAGTAATATAGTCAATTTTGGATGACCAAACATCGATCTTGCCGAACTCGCATTACTATTCAAATAGGAAAGGGGTAATTGTAATTTAGTGTTCAGTTTATTAAGCCAATAAAAATCACATAAACATTATTGTAATCTATGTGTCTGTTAAGTTTTAAGCAGATACGTCACTGAAGAAATGTGAACTGTTTTTGGTCAAAGGATAACAATGCGATATAGGAACAGAGTAATAAAATAATGTTACTTATACTATTAACTGAACAGCAACCACTCTTAATTAAACATCCTTGACTGCCATCTGACAAGTTTATAAACAGAGCTGCATTTATGGAATTCTGTTAGTAAAATCTGTAATATAATACAAGCTTCCCAGTCAATGACTGATTGATGGGTGTTTTGGTGTTTATATTTGAATAGTTCTAGCCATGTCGGGAGGTCTTCTGGACCACGGGGTTTTGTTGGCTCCCGTTTTAATAGTTATTTCCCCTCGAAAACAGCCAGAACCACTCTTTCGACCATAACTCAGAGATTTTTCCCAGGCTAGTTAAGACACAATATAACGCGAATGCTGGCGAAACTCCCGAGAAAACACGTATTTCGTAATTTAGTAAAACAATCTTTTGAAAGCACACGGTCAATTCTAATTGGTTAAGTTTGGGAATTGGATAGGAATATTTTAAATGGATTGGAAAATTGGAACGTTCAAAATATGTATAAGTGCCCCGTAGGCCGACTATCATCGGGTGGTTAAAACGAGACTGTTCCTTCCATTACTATGATAAAAGAGGCATCTAAGTTTCAATATAGAACCCTGTTTATGTATCTAGTGTTTATAAACGAGCAAACAGCAGGAACATTGAAAGACCGGATTTTAATGTAAAACAAATACGAGCATACTCTACTGTTGAATAATAGATGTGATTTGATGTAAAAACAGAAATACGGTTTTATGTTTGTTTTATGATTTCAAAAATCAGAGAGAACTATTAGCCCGGTGACTTCACAAGGTTCAATTCTATAAACGTTTGCTTTATTGACCTAGTGATTGGTCATTCAAGTCACCCCCAGCAGAAATGGATTCCTTGATGAAATCAGACTTTAGAAGGGATTGCAGCTTGTGCAATGAAAGTTAAATAGGGCATTGACTCTGGTTTAAGAGGTTAGAATGTAAGGCTCTGGAATTGCTATTCTATTGGTACTAAGAACTTGACTTGAGAACTGCTCTTTAGGTGTTTTGTTTATTTGAGTGGGGTTTAACGTCGTACACAAAAATATTTCACTTATATGACGACGAATTGTACATTTCACATTGCTGAAATAAGTTTGGAATCCGGGAGGAATCCTTGTAAAAACTCGAACCTGTGGACGCTACATTTACAAAAAGCATACTTCTTTTTAGTAGTTCAACGTTTATGGGTAGATACAAACACTGTAGTTATATACATTTGAACACAATAATATAAATAACGCGTTTTTAAATTTTAAGAAGTAAACTAAATAGTATATAAAGTGACTGATATTGGTTAAAGTGAGTTTATTGTATTAGGTAGTCAATAGCGACACAACTTTTAGCATTGAATAAGTTTGGTGATTAATTGTGAGTAAGCAACAGCAATCAAGCAATTTTGTTATATTGATTGGATTATGTCCCTTGGATATTAATTTTCGTCCAGAATTGCTTTTTTCATTAGTTTTTCTAGGAAGTAATTGGTAATAATTGACTACGTTTTGAAATGTTAGTCGTTGTTATGTCTTGTATTTTTCAACCATATCTATCGTTGATTATTAGACAAAAATATAGCTTAAAGGCAAGAAAATCCTGCTGGTTATTATTAATCTGTTCAAACAAAATAACTGCGTTAAATTAAAGCACAATTTATTACATTCTTAGTTGCTACACTATTTACCTTAGGCGCTATATGTTCATCGCGTAGAGGGCTGCACCGGTCGTCATAGCAACATGCCCGGATAACATGTATTTTCATTGTTCCAAATACATCATTTGACTAGATATGATGGAGGACATTCATCATGGTTGCACAAGAATTACCGAACTGTGGAGAATACTTTACTAAATATAGTGATATATTACAGTTAATATATTTAAGTATTACGACGATTAACATCAATCCAACAACCAATGAATTCATTTACTGTTGACCAAAAGCTTGACAAAATTCTAAAGACAATCAGTGAAGAACCCATCAGTGTTAGAGAGCCAAAGGCTTTATGGCAGAGTATTAATAAAATCAGTAATTTAAAAACACGCGATGAGTTCGTTTTCAATGACCTTAAATAGCAGTTTTTGTTGATATGTGAGATCCTTGCCGTCGTTATCGGAAATAGCCATTTATTAGCCCGAGACATAAGTCTGTCAACAAGTTGATGTGTAGATTGAAAATTCCACTACATTATTTAGGATTTAAAGACGACAATTCAAGGGAAGAATAAAAAGAAGTGAAAGCTGAAAATTGCGTCCATTATTGTTATACGTTTTGAATAACGTCCATTAATATGAAACACATGGGGTGGGGCATCGTCAAAACATTATTTAAAGCGATGCTCATGGCTTCTATAACCCCTTTATACCTTGGAAGGTTACCATTAAATATAATTAAATATGGCATCGATTTATCTTTTCTTCATTTTATAAAATCCTCTGATGGTTAGGTACATACCTATGTATAACCACTGGTAGCTGATATTTTGTGCATGACTAACCCTGTTCATGACGTCACGCGACTTGCACTGTGCGTTACGGGTTAATAAAACATTACAGCATTGTGAATTTAAACCGATTTGATCCTGTAGAAAGCAATACGTTTTGCTCTGAGGAATTGCCGTTTCAACGTCTGGCTAGAATGGATATTTGAAGTCCTAATGTTTGCACACTGTCGCTGAGTATAAAGTAAGTTACCACATGTGTCAACTGTCAAAGGCAGACACATGTATTCGATATACAGTCTGACTTTATAGGTCTGCTGGCCTAGGCCCCATATGTGACAAACGAGTTTTGATTGGTCAATATTTGTTCAGTTCTTCTGTTTAGTAGTTAAAGTAGCAAGATAGGGCCGCCTGGTTAGTTTGACTGTATTATAAGCATTACCTTATGTTTAAGATCTAATTATATAAAATTAAAATAGCTCAATTAGAAAATTACAGATATAATTCAACACAATTCCTTCATAAAGTTGGGAACCCCCTTAGTTTCGATCCGGTTTTAAGGGGTCGGATGCCATAACAGTGTGAATACAGCTTAGCTGTTGATTTGGTCATTCAAATCAATGTAATAAAATCCGATTGCTTCATACATAATGGATGTAAATGAATATTTTACAGGGATAGCCAATGATGCTTATTTTGGTGTCCGTAAGAAATAGAATTGTACACAATGCAGGAGTACAGACAATCGGCTTGCTAATGACATTGAGAGGAGGGTTCAATCGAGGATGATATAATGAGATGTAAAATGAGAATCCTTAATGTGAAGTATTCGGGATATACAATTTGTGAATGTCTCTATATATCCATTGATTCACTTTTCAGCGTGGACTGCCGTGACCCAAGTCTTGCTCAAAAGTAAATAGCACTTTTTTTAATTTTAACGCCTATACTATATAATGTAAAGACAATATTTTTCTGAACTACTGGCAAATTTCACAATGGCTCATGTTTCGTTATGTTAACTTTTTAGCACCAATTAATTCTGAATGTACATCTTCCAAATTAGAGGAGGGAAGCATTAAAAGTAGCTAGTTTTATAGCATCGCGTTATACAGAATATCTGATTTCTCGCTGAAAATGTCTCTTCTAAACTGTGTAAGCATTAATGGGCCACTTACGTTAGCTTTACTGGGAAGTAATTATAATGATCCGCTTAGTGATAGCTTTATGTTTGTTTGTCCATCTCTGACAGTTTAAATTAGGCGGTGTATTCACCCATACAAGTTTACAGGCGATGCAATAATGAAATAACATCAAGTAATCACCATCGTGACAAATGTTATAAAAGTACGGTCAAACTGTTCGTTTGATTGGTGTTTAACGTCGTACTCAAGGGTATTTCACTTATATGACGACGGACACAAATACAGAACATCACAAACAAATCTGCTTCCCGTTACCCTAAAGCTCTGCGAACACCAGGGCAACAGAAAGCAGCATCTTTTCTCGCCTCTTACGACCGACCGAGGAAGCCAAGGGAGTATTCTGCAGGGCCATGGCCCACCCGATCCCTCACGGGGCCGGTCAAACGGAAAAATATTACTTACCGCATTTTAGGATAAAATTCTATTGAAGCGAGGGTTTAAAGTTAAAGTGATGAAACACTACCATGCAAGCTGTTTGCATTGGCGCAATCCCCGTTTACCACTTGAACTCGTTAAAATAATATAGGGGACGTATTAATCTACAGTAAAATATATTAGCTTGTAGATAATTCTATATGTCAAAATTTCCATAACCTTGCTAGGAATATGCCAAGTTTAATACAAATATTTCTAACAGATAAAAATAACTGAAGTTACTATAAACAATGCAAAAATGAAGCTGTAAAACTATACAGAATAAAGTCATATCAAACTGATGTGCTACGTTTTATTGCATTTTATTAACTTAAGTGATATCACCACACCAAACGTGAGAAAACAAATCTATCATACATTTTACAACACCAACTTTTATGAGTTTTTGCGTGGAAAATGTAATAGTATATTTTTTAGCAGCTTGGTGTGGTGTTTAATTTGACTGATTTCTTTTTTGTTTACTTTCCCTTTCAGGTTATTCGATTATTTATTCAGTCAACTGGCAATAAACATAGTCATTCTAAATGGCCCTGTTATACTAAATGACGATCGTAAATCCACCTATTCCGACTGCTTGAGGAGACCTCCACAGGGTATTACTGCATAATGTGTTATAACAAATGTGTTTTCCAAAGTAAATTCGAACAACTCACAGCAAAAACAAGCCGCGAAGGCAGATATTCCAATAAAACAGGATTAACCAAACTCTGTTGTTGTTAAATATATATATTTTTTAATTTTTCAAAATCGAACAATATTTTTTTCTTTTAAAGTCAAAATATACTCGTTTAATTGAAATCCGTATTATTTTGTTGTGCCAGTTTTATTCGGTACGGATTTTTATTACCTTGTAGATAATTTTGTGTGCCAATGTTTCCAAAACCTTGCTAGACAAAATACCCCACAGGCCCTACATAATATATTCTCCCCCAGCTTCCTCCGCGAAAAAAGGCAGTGTGCTGCGTCCAAAGTCGGATGCGAATGAGATCTTAATGAATTGGCTGATACAGAAAGATATCACAACAGTGTTGCCCTAACACGTCCCTTTGGCTCATTATTCGCCCGGCAATGATTGATTTCATCTTAATGAATAACATCCAAGTTAAAACGAAAGTATAAAATTATAGAAAAAAAAGATTTTTCATCCCATTTTCAATTTATATATTATAGCAGGTGAGTGGTCCATGGGTCAATTTAGTAGGAAATAGTTCTGGTGAGGCACAATTCCCTCCCTCCGCTACACGAAACTTTTAGTTTGCCAACTGAGTATACCATATGCGGAACTCCCGATACCTGCACCTTCTGGTTTAACGGCAGTGGGACTCACTATTGTTGCTACTCAGTGTAGGGTGGGAGACAAGGCTGGTTAAACATATTAACGCCTCATGATGGCTTCCCCAACCCAACCTATAAACTATGGAAAGAAAAGACAAGCCATTGACTAAGAACCTAATCAAAAATAGAAAGGGTAGGTTTTTTGTCATTAGCAGTGAAAATCAAAATAAGAAAGTTATAAAAAATATACCCATTCGATAAACTAAACCATTATATTTCAAACTCTGAAAAATGTGGTCTGGTGACCTTAAAAAATCTTACTTCCTAATATGTGACAAAGATAAAATCACTGACACGCTTTTTCCAATGATATGGATAGTTCTACTGTTGGCTTCTCCATATCCATTAACTTTATCCACAGTAATGCAGCTCTTGACACCGAGTTACAGGCAAAGGTTTTCAGATCGTATACTTTAACCACATACAAAAACCTCAAGCCTTGTTTTTGTTATACTACGTTCTTACTATCACGATTGAAATCGTCGTCTAAATCGTGGCGATCTATCAGATCTTACGGTCAGTCGTGGCAACATCGTGTTGCTCGTAGGGAAATTTTGGACGGTTATGCCAGGTTCCCACTTTCAGGATTGGCGGCAAGATTGAGATCATGGTGATCGCAACAGATATTATCAGCTCTTGAGGTAAAGGTGGTGATCGTATAAAGGGTAGAATTTTTTTAAACCTCAAGATCCTTGTCCTACCTGACAAGGATCACCACGGTTAAGACGACGATTTCCATCGTACTGCCAATTCTGGCACTGAGAACGCAGCATTAGGGGATAATAATGACTACAACCCTATATGGCAAATATAACTTTTTCAGTCACAAGGGCTACGTTTTAGAAGATTTATGTCACGGGACTGATTGATTTAGTTTTCTACGCCACATTTAGTGGTATTTGAGTTACATTGTGGCGTGAACATCGTCCAATTCTTTACTTTTTATTTAAAAATAATAAAATCAGTAGCGCCCTAAACAGTTAACGTCGAAATGGAAAATAAATTGAAATTAAAAGCATACAAGTAGTTAAAATATCAATATAATTAATTTTTCTTGTTGGATTAAAACAATTGTAAATTTGATATCAATTATTGTTATTTACTATCTATCACAAAAAGTAAACCTATATTTGATATACTTTCTGATACACATCACCCTGCTAAGGGAACCTAAGGACAAGTTCAAGAGCAATGTTGCAAAACAGGTCCATTGTACAGATGGTTGTTCCGGACGCTTGCCCTTACACCTGCCTATGTTTAGCGCTTCCTTTTGGCGAGCCAACAGCACTATGTGGTCTGTTGGCTTTTCAAATGTGGATAGTCGCCACTGGGCCTCTCTCGAGTAGGTGGAGGTAGGTGATGATCCCCCAAATCATTGTGTCAGTGTATGAAGAGATCAGAAGCTGTGGAGGGAGGAGGCTCGATGTCTACCTCAATGTCTTCCGAGGCATCGAATTGGTTTGCCAAAGCAACCGACTCCGAACCAAGGAACTTACTTACAGATGGTTTTGGAGAAAGGGGTCCAGCCTCCCCAATGTTAATTACATTGGTCGGATGTTTAAACTGAAGAGTGTCCCTCGTGTCCTTGGAATGGCAAACCTGGTCCTGATGGATCTTTAGTTTTTGTTTGTGTCCCAACAGACTTATGTTTGTCTACTTTTTTCGTGATATTGGCGTAGGACTGGAATGACCACGGACATCAAAGGCAAGGCACCATGCCTGGAGATAGTTGTCGAGCTATGAGCTAACTAAGCTTACCTTTAGCTATTAACCCTCTAGTTTCCCTTGCAGTAGATAAACATATATTAAAGTATGCTGATTGTCTTTGTCTTATAATTGTGAAGCACATGTCTGCTAAGTGAATGAATGCCAAGCCGGGAGTCAATAACACAGTGTGCAACTTGTTTAATTTGCATCACAAATAATTTGTAGGATATCACAAATATCTGAAATCTAAACCCTCTGACAACATTGGTAAAAACGATTACATATATTAAAATATTATATACTTTCCTGAATTGAGGATAAAATAAATACTCACACTAACGACCTAAACCAAATCAATCAAATTTATATATGAAAATTGTAAAAGTATTAAACGTAAATATTAAGTTCATTGATGTATACGTGTATATTATTTCATTCATTCTAAATTAATATTTCATTAGATAACTTATTTACTTATTATAAGTAAATAAAACGACTGGACTTTATCAGTATGGCAAATCTAAAATGTCCAGTAAACCGGTAAACCTATAGCTTGTAGTAAATTGATGTTTCCGGCTAAAGGGTTAGAAAACTCGACCATGTTAAATACAGCTTTACTTAATTAATAAACAACTTTTCTGATGACAAGTAAAGAATTGACTAGTGTAAAAGATGTGCCCATGCTGTATTATAATCGCAAAATATTTGTTTGTTTGTTTGATTGATGTTTAACGTGGTATTCAAGGGTATTTCACTTATATGACGACCGACACAAATAAAGAACATCACAAACAAACCTGCTTCCCGTTTATACCCTTTAGCTCTGGGAACACCAGGGCAACGGAAAGCAACCTCTTTTCTCACCGAGGGAGTATTCTGCAGGGCCATGGCCCACCCGCTCCCTCACGGGGCTTAATCGCAAAGTGAACTTGGACAGCTATCAGATGGGGGCGATGAAAATGATGGAAACAGGGGTGCCAATGATATACCATTAAACACCTCAAGACATATACATGGTGAACATACAACTGAATACAGCTCACCAGAAAAAGAAAACAAAAACACCTGATGTCTACAGCTTTGAAAAAACGTCGACGGAGTTTGTCACTCTCTCAGAATACCCTGTTATCAAAACCAGAGTTAGTACCTTATGAATACTACATAATATTAAAAACGGATGAAATGCTCGAGACTATAGTGTTAGAGACTAATAATTACTCTCTACAGAAAGATGGATATAATCTCTAACTCGTAAAAATGCCAGTAGTGAGCGACTATTGGCGCGATAAGTTGAAATATGAACCAATTGCCGGACAAATAAGCAGAAATAGATTTGATAAAATGGTGGCGTGTCTTCATTTTGTGGACAGAAAAAGACCATGTCCGGAAACTCCATCCACGGCTCTCAGCTCTTCGAGACAACTTTATAATTGTGAGTAATACCGAAGACAATCAATGTGTGGATGAAATAATGGTTGCTTTCAAGGGACGTTCTATTTTGAAGATATATGCAAAAAAAAAACAAAAAAAAAGGAAAAAGTGGGGTTTAAGCTGTGAACGCGATAGTACGTTAATAAAACCGTTGCATTAGTAAGCACCTTTGTTCGCACAGATCCGGCTGACAGTAACACAAGATACGACAAAGCACAGTAGGGCATATTGATGTACAGACACCAGCCATCGTCAATTATACAACCTGAATATCGGAGATGTGGATCTCATGAAGTCAACCTTGTACATACGACACCTGAAGAGTAACCGATGGTAAGCTGACGAATAATACAGCTGAAATGCATCTAAAAATAATTAAAGTCCTGATAGCGGTTGTACTTATAAAAAAAAGGGCAAACCGAAAAAGGGAGGACGTCCATCATCTTTTTCTACAACACAACCAACAACGAAACAGAAGGTTATTCCTACCCGCATTGCTGATGTACGCTATGATATGAATGATCATTGGCCATTAAACCATTGAAAACGCAATTGATGTAGGTTCTGTCACACTGGCTTTTCTCGGAGGCAGTGCTCCAAGTGAACTTTCATCTTGGCATTTTCCCTGAACGCAATTGCTTCAATGCATTCCACAACAAATTAACGCAGTGCTATTAACTTTCCTGCATGATCCTGCATTAGCCAACGTTTTCTGGCCATTTAATTTAAATACTTTGAATTTAAGCAGTACCATGACTGCCTTTAGTCCATCCTAAAGTTGTCGATACGTTTTCTTTCACTAGTTAGTTGACCTAGTTTTACTTATTTTTTAAGCTTCTTTTATCAAAATAAATAACACAAAAATTTAAAAAATGACTTCCACAGAAATGCTCTGTGGCAACATTTCAGGTAGCAAGATCAAAGGACAATTTTGACAGTAGATATCAGTTATATTTGTTTCATTTATCTAAAATGTGAAGGAAGCTATTTTTGATATCAAAGAATTGGTAACGGAAACTAAAGTGTTAAAAAATAACACTGAAAACTGGGTGAACTTTATTGCACATGTTGACTTCTGTGAGTGGTTTGCCTGGATGCAAGCATACAAAGCTACATGATATATGAATATTTATTACAGTCGCGGTTCAGTACACTTGTATATTTAGTATATTGTGATTATCTTAATTGATCATTGTCAAACTGACAGTTTATTAACATACAATTTTAATAGTTGTATAATGTTCTGCACACAAAAAAGCCAACTGAAATTAAACCAAAGCAGTCGCAAAATAAACGCTGTGACAGCATGTCTTACCGATTGTTCAGTGACTCTGGAGCTACGTCTCCGGATCGCTTCCACATTAACAAACTTATATACAAGGCCAACACACATCAGGGTTGAACATAGACAGAAGAGAAAAATCTACAGAAATACAGCTAATTTTTGTCTCTTTCAATTTATGTTGCAGCACTTCACAGGCTGTCGGCATTTCAGCACACTCGCCACTCTGCACCATCCTGAACCATTCCTTGTCGAGTCTCCCTCCCTCACTTCATAGCTATCACTATCCGAGCTCCCCGTACTTGCACTTCTCATTTTTTCCAACGCTATTTCAGTGTATTCGGGTTCGTAAGAGACGGACAAATCCCTTTGACTGACTCCATAGCATCTTGTTAAATAGCGCCTAGATAAATATGCATGGCTGTAACTGCACGAAAACGTACTGGCGCTTGGACGTTACATCCGACACAGAATCTGTTACGCGATGGCGACGCATGCAGCCTTTTGTGTTATATACGATTGCTTAATTTTTCTTTCCTCCCTTTATTGTAAAAAAAGTTAGGGCTGGGAATTTGAGAATGAAGTAAATATAAAAGATAATAACAAAACACGCTGCCTTTATTTCCACTTTAACATTACACGGTTTCTGTAATGTATGCGGTTCATTCTAAACTTGATTTGCTTCAATTAGAACACGTTTAACTACCAACAAACACACAAAAAATATGTATACGTCCAGACATTTCGGTGGAAGTGAAATTCTTCCAGTTAGAGGGCATAAAATCTGGGTTGCACAAGGTTTCTGTTTAAACAGTTTCACTGGTGACTGTTTGTTTCTCTCTCCTGGTCAGCGTGTGAATTAGGCATTTTGGGAGAACAGTTCTCAGGTTGCTGGCACTGTTGTACGGAGTCGTTTCGGCATTCTAGTGAGATTTCAGGAACACTATATTATCGGACTAGTTCAGGTATTCCGTGGCGATCAAAGTTCGATTTCAATTTCAAGTTCAATTTTAACATATCTGGAAGAGTAGTCAACAATCAATAGTTAAGATTTGGACTGCAATTCAAATATAACAGTATGTACTGTTTAGATTGTAATTCAGATATTACGGTTCCAAGTATTTGTCAGGGTCGTTCTGGTATTAATGCCATCCTAAGTGGCTTCTGGTGGTTTATTGTCTCTTTAGCACAATATTGGCAACTTGTATCGATTTTCTCTACCTGGTTGCTATAACCATGCCACCACATTGATTGTTTATTTCGTTGCCTAATTTGATTTATTCCGAGATGACCTTCATAAAGTTTTGCAACTATTATAGCACCCATACTTGCTCGAATAAACTATTCAACATGCCAGTAGGGCTGCATGCTGGTCCCTATATGATGTTTATCCGTCCACCCAGGACTACCACCATTGAAACCTGAGTTTGGGGTCTCGCTCATGTTGCAACTCCGTGGAGGGTGATTGCCTTGATTGGTGACACTTTATTACACAGGCTGACTTCCGTGAGTGGTTTGCCCGGATGCAAACATACTGAGCTACATGATATATGAATATTCATTACGGCCGCGGTTGGTTCCATGTACAGTTTGACGGCATTCCCTCTTATCCCTATAATTCTGTTGAAAAAAAGAAAGGTGATTGAAATTTATTTACACGAAGAAATGAAAGAAAATTTATATTTATCTCTTAAGGTAAAGATCTCACCGATCTATCAGAAGAAAAGATCTGCGCCTAGCTAAGTGACCAAGGTATAGCTAACATTAAGCGCTTTACAACAAGAAAAGATGGTAACACAATAAAACTTAATACTTACCTAATAACTTTTGATACAACAACAATGCCAGACCACATCTACATTATTCCTTACAGAATGAGGGAAGATATTTTTTATCCCAAACCGAACAATGTGCTTCTAAAATCCGAAGTTCGGTCGCAGAGAGAACAAGTGTAGATGTGATTTGGTATGCTGTCGTTGCTCGGAACATGTTGACGAGGAATTCGATTTCGACAAGGATATTAAATGAAGTAAAATTCATTGAGGGCTACATGACCTCTGTTCATTAGAGAAAAAAGAATTCAAGTATTAAATCTGGATAGAACGTTTGGTATGTACAGTTTGATGGTAT
>JAVFBW010128810.1:0-14007 GCA_034783835.1 Mopalia ciliata
CTCTTTCACAAAGCCACCTTAGCATAAGTTTTAAAAGAGAAGAATTTTCCTCTTAAATATCACCTTAAGTGTTAAGGTCACCTTAGCCTAAGAAGGCTTTGTGCAAGTGGGCCCAGTAGTCTATCCATCTGTAGGTCATGCAGCGTCAAACCAATGCTTGAGATTGATTATCTGTTTGGGATTAACGCCATACTTAAGGTTATTTCACTCACATGGTGGCTAGATACAGAGTTCTGTATCTCTGAGCATCTATATGTAGCCTTATCTGCCATCACAGGACAATCATGCACAGGACCTTATCAAAAGACATCACAGATCGGCTTCATGTTGTGAAATGACTCATATGCACACTTTTTTCATCTAGTGCCACTTGCAGCAATGTTACGGTTTTATTTAAATAAAAAATTTGATATGATGTGTCAGTTCACTGAAAAATATTACCACTCCTGAATAAAGATTGGCTTGCCACCTACACAAATACTATTGTTATCAAAAATATTCGTTGAGAGAACATCGCTTACTGTATGATTTTTGTAACATCTATTAAGTTGCGTCCATGCTTTCAATACATCCACCCAAAATGGATTAGTACACCTTTTTACAAGTGTACTTAAGAAGTTATCTCCCCTTTGGATAAGCGCGGAGACCCTGGCTACACAAAATTCAAAAATTAATTTATACTCAGGGTCGTTTTGAATTAACCTCCGTAACCAAGTGATTTTAAGTGACAATAATAGACTTTTAATGTCAGTCATTTTTAGTCCTCCGTCACCGTAGTTCTGTACTATCACATGTCTTTTAACCCTATCCGTTTTTGACTGCCATATAAAATTGAAAAAACAGATTTCGAGCTGCTTAATATAAGCCTCTGTAGGATTTGGCAGAGATGTAAATAAATGGGTTAATTTGCTTATAATCAACGTTTTGAGTACTGTGACTCTGCCTAAAGGAGTCAAAAACCGTTTGGACCATTGCTCCAGTTCCTGATGAATCTGGCGCAGGACTGGTTGGAAATTTAATTCAACCATTTTATCAACAAAAGGGGAGAATATAATTCCAAGATGATTAAAATCTGACTGATCCCAGTCAAGTTTGAATCGGTGATTAAATGTTTCACCACAATATTTTTGACAGCCGATCCACACGGACTTCGTTTTGGTTATGTTAACTTTGAGTCCTGATAGATCTTCAAAGTACTTTAAAACAACAAGCGCCTCATTTAGAGTATTTTCTGATCCATCCAAGATAAGGCAAGTATCGTCTGCGTATTGAGATACTTTAAATTCAGCTTCACCTATTATAATACCTTTAATGTTTTTATTCTTTTTTATAAGTATGGCCAAGATTTCCGCACATAGGAGAAATATATAAGGCGATACAGGATCCCCCTGTCGGCAACCACGTGATATTCTAAAGAAATCCGACAGGAATCCATTCTGAATAACGGCCGTTTTTATATTGTGGTGAAACAGTGCCACCCACCTTAATAAGCCATCTCCCAAGTTGAACATTTCTAAAACCTGGAAAATAAACTCCCAGGAAATGGAATCGAATGCTTTCTCAAAATCAATTAATAGCAAAAGGCCTGGGATGTTTTGTTCATTTGTGTGTTCTATGATATCGTAAATAAGACGAATATTATCACCTATAAATCTGTTTGGGATAAACCCGGTTTGACATGTTGATATAAGTTGATCAAGAACTGTTTTGATGCGTGCTGCAATACAGCTTGAAGCCAGTTTATATGTGACGTTTAGTAGAGATATTGGTCTCACAATTTTTAATGAAATGTTTACTTGTTTCCCTTCGGCATTAAGGTAATTACTGCTTCTCACTGTGTAATAGAAAGTTCGCCGGTTTTAAAACCTTCATTTAAAGAGCGAAGTACAAAGTCAGCGATATCCTTGTAAAAAAAAATAAAATAAAATAAAAACATTCTATGTTGAACTCATCTGACCCCGCGCTTTTGTTATTTTTCATTTGACGCAAACATAAGGCTAATTCGGATTTGGTTATCTCCCCTTGAAATGGTAAATTTTGAACTTGAGGGATTGTTTTATTACCAACATTTTTCTTTTCTAAGGCACATAAATTATTTGAAGGTTTTTCTCCCTCTTCTATATATTTAGCTTTAGATCGTAGAGTTCTACCTCTCATCTCCTCTTTTCGTATATTTTCAAATTGTCATTTATAATTAATAAAAGTCCAAAATTGCCTGTTCCAGCTCTTTCTGTTTCCTATTTGTTTTTGACGTATCACCACAAAGCGAAATTAGGTAGCAACTAAATGGAAGTTGCCCTACATACGAACTATAGCGTATTGCTTAGTTCAGATGACATGGAACTTCCCAGTGAGGAAGGTACATAGTGGCCGTAACGTAAAGCTTGGCTCGGAGGATATGTATATTCCAGTGAGCAAAGTACGTGGGGATCGTAGCGCATTGCTAGGTTGTGAGGACATGGGAATTTCCATTTGGAAGATACGTAAGAAACGTAGCGTAATTCCTATTGAGGAAGGTACGTAGGGACCGTAGCGTATTGCTAGGTTCAGAGGACATGATAATTTCCATTAGGACGATACGAACGAAACGTAGCATAATTCCCATTGAGGAAGGTACGTGGGGACCGTAGCGTATTGCTACGAACCTATAGGTTCAGGAGACATGGGAATTTCCATAAAGAAGATACGTACAAAACCTAGCGTAATTCCTGTTGAGGAAGGCGCATGGGGAGCGTAGCGTATTGCTAGGTTCAGGGGACATGTGAATTTCCATTAGGAAGGTGGGTACAAAACCTAGCGTAATTCCTATTGAGGAAGGTACGTGTGGACCGTAGCGTATTGCTAGGTTCAGAGGACATGGGAATTTCCACTAGAAAAATGTGTACGAAACGTAGCGTAATTCCTATTGAGGAAGGTACGTGGGGACCGTAGCGTATTGCTTGACTTAGAGTAGATAATAACTGCTCTGTTGTTCTGTGAAAGTTCACCATTATTATTTTATAGGTCAGACAAACTCATCAGGTATAGTGCTAAAAGAACACAACTAATCCCTATCATTTTTATTAAATCTTCACAGGGTAGGAATTTATAGGTCACATAAACACATCAGATTAAGCGAATTGTACAAATCTCGATCGGAATTCCTATTCAGCATTAAAACGAATAAAATAGAATGTTCTACACAAAGTGTATGTCATTCGTGTGTGGGCGTCACTTGGAGTACACGTTTGGTTAATGAATGGTCTGGATACAGTTCAATGAATAACTCGCACAGTATATGTATTGTGCGTGTCGTATTTCTTTCTCTTCACTAACACGAGAAGAGAGCAAGGGGGGAATCAAAGGACTTAAAAAACAACAACACACCTAGATAATGGAAATGTACAGGTGGAAAAGGTGTAGATCCATATTTTAAATATATAAATTTTCTGACAAAAGCCGAAGACGCACGTGCCCCTCCAGTACCTGTCCTTATCCCCAATCTTTTCTGTGAAAACAGCCATGCATTGTGTATCAGCCCAAGGCACAGTATCCACGGGTTCATCAGTTCTAAAGCTGAAACTTACTGCTTATTGTTACTTTTAAATGAAATTGTCTAAAATTCCATCACAATTATCTGCGATAGTAGCTGGAATCAAGTTATTAGGAAAATTCACAATTGTCATTATAGAATTCAGATTTTCTGATCAAGTTCTAATTCTGTAAAGTTTTACGAAATTTAATTTAGAGCTACGATATGGGTTAAGTTTGGATGCTGTGGGCATATGGAATATGTTCAATGGAGCTATAATTTGGTCACAGGTAAATAACTATCGTTAACATTATGTCCTAAAGCCGTCAGGTGAACGAACACAGATTCTATGCTTGTTTATAATTAAGTTACCTCAAAAACGGGGGAAACTGTTACTACAGATTATGTTAGAAATTCACAATTTAAAACGTAATTCATAACGAAACTTGAGTTTCTTAAAAAGGTGCATTCTCTTTTAAAACTGCAAAATTTGTTTGGTTATAGAGGTGACATTGACTAAACCATACGTCCCATTTAGCACACAGTTCACGTTGCTCGTACTCGTAACATCTCAGCTTCAGGACGTTGAAATACAGGTTGCCAGTCTCACGAGCGGCCGGTCCTTTGGAGGCCGAGATACACGAGTAAAAGGCCTCGGTACAATTACAATGGTGAAGTGTCCAAGGATAGATATTGAAATGCTGGTCCTTATAAGTAAAACCTGAAATACAACAAAACAATGGCGATAGATCAGTGTTATTTATATTACATACTTCCCTTTTTGTTAAGGAATCAGTACAACTTTCTACGGGAAATGAGTCTAAATGGTGAATAGATCCTTATCACAAATTAATGGAAATATTGTTTCTTCTAATGATATCAGCTGCCCTTTAATGAGTGGATTTTTAAAAAAATTTAACACCAAACAATGAAACAAAAACATAAACATGTTGGTACCATTTATCGTGTCATTACAAGAATGCAGAGCCTTGCAGCACCGGTCTGTCGTTCGATCTTCAATCTCATTGGCTCTCCAAGACTGGTAACCTTGGAGACTGCACCAAGATGTGCCTAAAATATAGTTAACATAACAATTTAGCATTTTATCAAATGATTTTTGGAGAAAACTATGAAACAAAATAACCAAAATGGACTATCTTCATTTGTTACATCAACATAACACTCTACCTGAAATTCCTTTGTATAATCTTTGGCGCAATTTGGCTTCTTTGAAGTTTCCCGGGTCTTCGTCTCCTGTCTTCCACCTCAGCTGCAAGGAAACAACCATTCAGTTATTCTCAAAAAGCGATTATTGCATGTATTCACTGTTCAACCTATCGTGGATGTGGCTGATCTGGAGCGTATGTATTAGCAGAAATCCATTCTTCTGGCATAGCTTAAACAAATAGGAGAGGCACAAGAAACAACACGGCCCTAAGAACGGCACAAGAAACAACACGGCCCTAAGACAGGCGCAATAAACAACACGGTCCTTAGATAGGCACAAGAAACAACACGGCCCTAACAGAGGCACAAGAAACAACACGGCCCTTAGAGAGGCACACGAAACAACACGGCCCTAACAGAGGCACAAGAAACAACACGGTCCTAAGAGAGGCACAAGAAATTACACGGTCCTAAGAGAGGCACAATAAACAAAACGGTCCTTAGAGAGGCACAAGAAACAACACGGCCATAAGAGAGGCACAAGAAACACAAAAATCCCATCACAACATTAACCCTGCTGGTCAGTGGACCTTAATGAGGGGCATAAACTGACATCAAAGATATCCATTCTACAAGCATACGGCAAAACTCGACACCTGTCTCAAGGCCAGAAGATATACGTGTCAACTTGGTGTCGAATAATGGGCTGGAGTATACAATACATGAAACATCTGAAAAACTATGAACATGGTAATTATATAAAGTTTTATAATGCATATTAAGTATATGAAACAACCCCGTTTGAATGAAGCGTTACGGTCACATAAAATAAGTTTTTACATGTATGAACAATTTCCGATTGTTAAGATTTAATACAGTTGAAATTTTGTTCATAATTTAAAACTGAATTTGAAATAAGAAATTGTCAACGTGTAACTATAGTTTCCAGCAGCTACGGAAGATCAAGCTCCTGATAACAGGCCCCCTTTATATCAACACGTGTGACTCATTTAGTTCTGTAATTAACTAAATAATACCCCATTGACTAACTAGCTTATATAATAATGGAATAACAAGGTAATAGAACGGCCACGATATAATCACAATAAACGTCCGACTAATGACAAAGAAGATAATAGTACGGAAATATAAAACCATGTTTGCTAAAGCAAACTATTCAATCAAAGGGAATGCCTATAGCTAAACTAAACCTAGCAAAATAAACAATAAGTGGACAAAACAAACTGTGACAAATAAGCAAATGTGTAAAAGTGTCAGACTTAACAATACATAGTGTAAGACAGTTTATAGCTTTTATTTTCACATTTTTAACATAGGCCTAATGTAAACAATGCCAAGCAGCATCAAGTCATGACGATGAACTTGACCATACAGATGCCTTTCTCTACAACACCAATATAATGATACCAGTATAGCAATGATAACCACTTAATAGTATTGAATGAATAAAGTGTATAAATGCTCAATGCTGAATTAGCTTAAGAACCAGAGTGCTTTTATATTAAGGCGGTTTTTCATAACCCAAAAAATATTCAATGAGAGTTCCGCTTTAAGCTTTTGCCACGTGAAGGTAAATAGAACTGTCGTATGAGTCAGTGCTAAACGGCTTATCAGGATCAATCTTAATACGAGGGGTTCTAATCTGATGACTGCTATCTGCGATGCGTGTAGATCAACGGGCATGTCGGAAATTTCTGAAGCCAAGTAGTTAACAGCATTGATTGTGTCTAAAGCTTGACTTACACCCTGAATACTGACCATCAGAACAGACAAAACGAATATATGGCTAACAGTTAGATTTTTAAAAATGGGCACTGGTCAAAATGTATAGATTGGCTAATGTCCTGCTCAGGTTCATTGTAATTTGGTTTGAATGCTTGAAGACTTATGACGTCCTGCATGGACAGACAAAAATATTCTGTAGTTTGAAACCCTTTTTCTTTAATTCATCAATCTTGTATATACATACATAGACCCTTTTAAATGGCTAAACGCCTACGAATATACGTTAGAGCCTATACTGACAAATGTGAGAAAATCGTTTGGTAAGTCGTAAAACAGATCTCTAGGGAGTATACATAGTAGCCATTTGAAAGATGTATAATAAGTATACCTTTCTAACCGTATATATAGCCGCAGACGTTTCTCTTGCTGAGAATCAAACAAAGTATGTATGGAGAATAACACTAGAAATGACGCATTGGTGATTTCGATTGGATATTGGTATTAACCCCTATTATGAAAATCCTCGACAAACATGCCTTCTTCTAGCAGAGGCTATTAATAAATGACTTGTAAACAAATAACCACTGATTAGTCAGGGTATATCAAGCATGGCAAACACGGAAATATTTGAAGGCAATATCTGATCATTTTGGGAGGACACATATCTTTCTAATGTTATTAATTGTAACCCGAAAACCTGATTGATCAGCCATAAAGGAATCACGGTAGAATTCAAATATATATTTGGCTGTCTACCGTGCGAAAGGCATTCGGAAAAAAACCCAGAACTCGTTTCTATAGTGGTAAAAAATTTAGTTTGACGCTGAGTACAATACTTGACTCTTTTGAAACAATTGCAAAACTATACCATGTTTTCATGTGGCTGGCGGACGTTCCACTTAGTGCAAAAAACGTAGATACACACAAGAACAATTGCCACTGACACCTTGATAGAGAATACTATTTTCGGAAGAAAGCCTTGAAAGCAAAGAATTCTCTGATCTTATTCTCGAGTTGATAAGTTTATTAGATATGCTTGTCCATACCACTTTCCTGATGAAGCGATTACAGGCTCTGCCGACTAGTCGGACGTCTGTGAACTGGATCACTTGATTCAACGTCTTCCTCACGATAGACTGAAAAAAGAAAAGTTTCAACTTATTGAAAATAGCAATGGTGGCCATTGTGTGAATGACATTTCCAAGTGTTACACGTTATATTCCAATTTGTATTAATTAAAATGCTTGATCAAAGCAGTTATTGGGAAACCGTAATGTGGTTTTTAAGATATAATTCCTACGCGATGTGCTGAATGAGAAGCCGCTTTCACTGGATGACTGTGTCGCACTCGTTATGAATCACTATGACCCGATATTTATTAATTAAAGTTCACATGAAACCGCTCCAATTAACTCGCCCCACATTTAATAGTTGTTAGGAAAATGTCAGGCTATTACCGAAACTCTGATAGGAAATATAATTTCTGTGAGTAATAGTTATATTTGTGTTTTTAATTAGCAGGGAATTAAGTAACAAAGTTGTTATGTCAATTATGGGGGCGGTTTGGTAATCAGCTACACTGCTTAATGAAGTGTATTCGTTTCACAAACAACCCATGAACAGTGGGACTATACGCGTACCGCGTTTTTAGCTGAATCATCCATGGTCAGTGTAAAAACCACAAAAACAACAAACAAGAAATATAAACAGATAAAGAAAAGGTAAAAAAAAAACCAAGACGAAAAGGGAGTAAACCAATTAATCAATAAAGTTTACGTTTGTTAGTTTAATTGGCAATAACAGCTACAACTTAGAAATAATAATATAAAAGTTACAATACAGGCACACGTTCTTGTTTTGATCTCTCAGTTCCAAGCCTACATGTTAACTAAGCCACAACACTGTTTAACCTCTAGTTTAGAAGATAAAGTAGATGCGATAATTCGAGTCTAAAACTCACACGTTTGTTTGACGACATTGGGTTCATATTTGATATCGGATACAGATAGTTAGAGAGCATTAAGGAGGAATATCTTCAGATATACGTGTAGCTTTATGTGTGGGCGTGGATAAAAACAACAAATATTTCCTCGGCTGGCCAGAAGTCTCACCAAGCTACACTGCGTCAAACGTTTACTAAAATTCATTTAGTTGCTTCCTTCAAATAAGTTTTTTCCTACGTTCTGGGCATCCTGCCAAGAAGGGTATCACAGCACCTGTACACTCACAAACCTCCTGTCATCGTATCCTCCTCACAGCTCGGTTACTACCCAAGCACTGGATCAACTCTTATATATCCCCACATGGGTCTGCTTGTAGATACTCACAAACAGACTATCTGTGAAACTTTGTTACATTAGAATATCTTCAATAGTTTTGAATATTAGGAAAAACCCATCGCCATAGAAATGTCAATGTAACGTAATTACTGTAAAATATAATTTACAATCGACCCGTGTTTCGAGAACACATAAATGTTTTTTAAAATCAGATATGAAATATTTATACCATTTCGCCCCGTTATTTATCGTAACAATTGCACTAGAGAATGTAAATAATAACTTTTGTTTTGTCGAGTGAGGGTGCACATCACCATGTCTCAACAGCATATTAATTCTTCTTCAGCATATATTTCACAGAACAAATAAAGTCTTCTAAGCTTTAATTTAAGAATAACCACGCTTTGTTTTGTGAATGACCGCAACGTTTCGATACATTGTACGGAATCGTTATCGAAATTAATAATTTATGTTATCCTAAATTTGATTTTTGTTAAAAAATATTAACGTAGTCGGTTAATCTACCTGTGCCCAGTCTTTTTGCCTAACATCTGTAACTGTTTTGAGTAGCAATAAGAGGCAACAGTTATCGTTTATTGGATAGGGACCTAGCGTCTCTAGATAGAGATCACGTGTTTAGGAGCTATACTGAGTCTGGAAAGAGATCAGGCGTTTAGGATAAACACCAAAAGGTTTATAATATATAACACTAGACATATATCAAACGTTTAGAATGTATACCTCTAGATCGATACCAAACATTCAGAAACTATAACTCTGAATAAACTCCTACCGTTAAGATTAAATAAGTCTAGATAGATACCAAGCGTTTAAAATATATAAAACTAGATATAGATATAATGTTTTGAATCCATAACACTAGACAGATTTTAAACGATAAGAATATATACCTCTAGATAGTTACCAAAGTTTAGAATCTATAACATTAAATAGATACCAAACGTTAAGAATCTATAACTGTGGATATATACCAAACGTTTAGAACTTATGACTCTGGATAGAGACAAAACGTTTAGAATTTATAACTCTGGAAAGAGGCAAAAGTTTAGAATCTATAAGTCTGGATAGATACCAAACGTTAACAACTTATAACTCTGGATACAGACAAAACGTTCAGAATCTTCAACTGTGGATAGATACCAAACGTTTATAATTTAAAACTCTGGATAGAGACAAACGTTTAGAATCTATAAGTCTGGATATATACCAAACGTTTAGAATTAATAACTCTGGATGAATACCAAACGTTTAGAATTAATAACTCCGGATATAGATCAAACGCCTGAGTATATAACTATGAAGAAATAATTTGTCATGTATTTGAGACAGATAATTGACATCAATCCTTGAATACCAACACTAAAGTTTAGTGAATTCGTGTCCAATATCCATGAAAGTTGTGACAGTTATCACAGACTGAAAGTGATATTTATGACAGACAGAAGGAGATATTTAGTACAGAAATATGGTGATATTTATTACAGAAAGAGGGCGATATTTAGCAAGGTCTTAGGTTGATATTTACCAAAGACAGATGGAGGTATTTAGTGCAGAAAGAGAATGATATTTAGCAAGGTCTTAGGTTGATATTTACCAACGACAGATGGTGGTATTTAGTACAGAAAGAGAAGGATATTTAGCAAGGTCTTAGTTTGATATATTTAGCAATGACAGATGGTGATATTTAGCACAGCAAGACGGTTATACTTAGTAAGGTTTTAGGTAGATATTAGGCAAAGACAGAGGGTGATATTTAGCACAGAACGACTGTGATATTTACAGACAGAGGGTGATATTTAGCACAGAAAGACGGTGATATTTATAGACAAAGGGTGATATTTAGCACAGAAAGACGGTGATATTTACAGACAGAGGGTGATATTTAGCACAGAAACACTGTGATATGTTGCACAGACAGAGGGTGACATTTAGTCCAGAAAGACGGGGATATTTACAGACAGAGGGTGATATTTAGCACAGAAAGACGGCAATTTTTACAGACAGCGGGTGATATCTTGCACAGAAAGACGGTGATATTTACAGACAGAGGGTGATATTTAGCACAGAAAGACGGTGATATTTACAGACAGAAGGTGATATTTTGCACAGAAAGACGGTGATATTTAGCACAGAAAGACGGTGATATTTAGCACAGAAAGACGGTGATATTTAGCTCAGAAAGACGGCGATATTTACAGACAGGGTGGTATTTTGCACAGAAAAACGGTGATATTTAGCACAGAAAGACGGTGATATTTAACATAGAAAGACGGTGATATTTAGCACAGAACGACTGTGATATTTACAGACAGAGGGTGATATTTTGCACAGAAAGACGGTGATATTTAGCACAGAAAGACAGTGATATTTACAGAAAGACGGCGATATTTACAGACAGAGGGTGATATTTAGCACAGAATGAAGGCGATTTTTACAGACAGAGGGTGATACTTTGCCCAGAAAGAACCGAAGTTTTGTAAGATATGTAAGAATTCTTTGCCTTTAAACTGATAAAAATTTAGCCTTGACTAAAACAGCGCTAAAGAACAAAAAAGAGTCGAAAACAGCTCAACTGAGCAAAATGTATAACAGGTTATATGTGATTACATATAAACAAACGGGGGGTGTATTTTTAACATGGCAGTCAACATGTATTAGCAGAGGAATTAATCTAGCTATATGGGAGAGATGAGATATTATCTACTATCGCCGAAAACGTCACACAACACTGTTGGTGGCCTTTCTAATTCACACACATTACATATGAACACGCATGTAAACTTTTTACACAGATATACACAAAGTAAAGTTAAAAACTAAGTTAATTAGTTATATCATAATAGAAACACAACTAATATCTAAGTTAATCTAATCATAACTTCTGATTATTTTTTAATATTTAGCATGCTTTTAAAACATTACATCAGTTAAATGAATATATTCTTTTTTAAAACAATAAAGACCACGCCTATGCTTATACTACAAATAGGCTCTCTATCATTTAATCATATTTTGATTGGTGGCTACGGAAATGTGTGCTGTTTTATGTATAATGTTTTCTGTATGAATATAAAGAAAGAAAGATGAGTTTACAATGGAAAGCAACAGGGCAGTCATGGCTAGTGTTTGACGACAGCATACATATACAATATATGTGTTAAGCCTCTGTAGCTCAGTCGGTTAGAGGGATCGCCCTTCTAGCCAGAGGCCCGGGTTCTTATCCCAGTTGAGACAAGTCAAATTCCGTACTCTGCAATAAACATAACGTATTTCAAATTTATACTGTTAAAATCTGAATATTTCTGGTTTGTGACTGAAAAATAAAAATAATGAGTAAGAAGCACATATGATCATATTATATTATACATCGTTTAAATTTCGATCACTGCTTGTTTGTGCGATATTAGCCCGCCATGTTATATTGTCAAAAATTGTTTTATTTTACTTCCCGCGGTGGTAAATATTGTAACTGCTGTGTGCTATATAAGGCATTTGCTTCATTCAGTAGTGACCAGTAGCAGAAATTTAAGAGATTCGGTGAAATATAACAAATTATGTAGATAACTTATGACAATGGATGGACTAGTCCATCACTGACAAAACAGTCGCTTCGATTCGGTCCATAGTACCTTATTTGGATGACTAACCAATCCATAAACTGTCATTTGGCTCACACTTTCCTTAATAACCTGTTAAGTAATATAACACACCTGGGAAAGTATACTGCCTGGCCAATAAACTGAATAAGACAACGGAGCTTACAGAATTCCACATTGAATGAGGTGAATGGTTTCTTTAACTATTCACAGCTAAATACTGTTAAAAACAATCATCTTACCAAAATTGTATTACGGCCGTGTTGTTCCCCTGGGTTGATTTTGTGATATAAGACCAATATGCGCAGAACATAGGTGAGAACATTATATTTTTTTAATAGATGAAGAGAGAAAAAAGTGCCTGTCTCCACAGGGATTCGACACTGGGATTATTATATATGTCAAATCCCGGCGGAGGCAAGCAATTTGTTCTCTATTCAATTATTCCAAATTTATATAAGTTTTGAATTGGTGTAAACGGAAACAAATATATCACATTTTTGGGGGCTTTGTTTCACAGACACTAACTAATAGAACACCAAGTAAATCATTTTATTAAGTATAGTAACCCTTCGACTGAAAAAGCAGGCCTCATTTTTAGAGTGTGTTGAAAACGGTTTTAGTGGATATTTGTGACTGTCCAACATAAAACAAATTATATACAACTGGGAAATACATCGTTCGGAGAATGGTTTCATAAGTCGAGGGCAAACTTGAAAATAAACTTTATAATAGTTATAATGGTATAATTATAACTAAAGATAGTGGTATTTACATGTACTACAAATGTTAAATTAGTGTTTTTAGTAAAAGTTTGTTTCCTTGATGTATATATAATTAAGATTTGTTAAGGAGACATTTATATTACATGGTAGTGTTTGGTCTCCATACAGAAGTATTCTACATGTTTTTTTCGTTCTCGTACCCAGGCGCAGCAATTCCGTCCAACATACGTTGTCTCTGAAGTATATATAGGGGACAAGATGAGGATAAATGATCTGCTGTTTCGTTTGCGGTACTAGAACTACATTTACCATTTAATTTCAAATGGTTATTAAGAAGGTCGTCATTCAGTAAGCTACAGCCATTGCGTAAACGAGAATGAAAAAAATATATACTTTTTATTTAACTTTAATTTAAGTCATTGCCAACATATGCCTTTTTTCCACAGCAAATAATATTTTTTTATTAGAAACAATGTATACAATATACCTACAGTAAAGTGCTAAGTCTTTACACCTAGAATACATTAAAATATAAACCCTAGCTTACAACATGGTTAACCATTGGCTACAAAGGGAGAAAACCCTGTTACTCATAAAACAGGAAGCGCCATCTATATCGTTGACTAACAATATCACGATATTCATATAAATTGTATTGTTATTTAATGATATAGATAGCACTGTCAGTTACATGAGTAACACATTTATCTCCCTTTTCCCCCACTGACCAAGCCAATTAAGTCTTACGTCATGGAAGATTGAAGCGACGAGGGACATGTTTCCTTTTTGATAGTTGCAGTCTACGATCCTCTCTTGTTCATCAAACATGACTGTAACAGAGTCTCGTCCGTCACTGTAAATCCTGGTCTTATAATCATGGGGTTCTTTATACGTCTTGATTAATGTGCTGTCAATTCTAGCTTCAGCAACAACCCCTAGCATGACAACCACTACAACAACAA
>JAVFBW010128821.1:0-14007 GCA_034783835.1 Mopalia ciliata
TTCAACAGACAGATTTTCGTGTCAGACTGTCTTGTAGGGTTGATGGGCTTTAGGTATAAGATCAGTGTCAACCGTGATCCAGTATTAAGAATTTATTGATTGCAGTTTAACGTCGTTCTCGTATTTCACTTATATGACGACGTGCCAGCCCAATGGGTGAAGGAAACCATCGTCGACACCACTGGCAACAAACAAAGACAAGAAGGTACAAATACATGACAACTGGACGCAATAAAGACACCACAAACAGATCAGCTTCCTGTCCCCCATTAGCTCTGAGAGCACCTGGGCAACATGACCCTCCAATCACTCGCAACAGGTATTAAAGTTTTTCAGTATTTCCTCTCCATGCTGATATCTGAAAAACATTTTGATTGGCATAAAACAGTTTAAAAAAACCAAGACATCCGTTGTTGATTTGAAAAGCATAATTTCAGGTATAAAGTTTTGAATCAATTCATCTTTTCCTTACACTTGTACGCTTAATCCAGTAAATGTCTTTCACTTTTAGACCCTGGCTAAATACGACAAGACTCGACCCATTAAGGTGCAGTACTGGCTTCATTATCATTTCTCTAGGCAAAACATCACGTGACGTTAAAGATAACAGGTTGACTGACTACCTGTGCATGGCAAGTAACGCGAGAAGGTATGAGAAAAGCCGCTCACTCGACCTCAGTCTTACCAATCATTCATTTAGCACTGGAGACAATAGTTTTGTAACGAAGCCAATACGGCACATCTCCTGGGTGTGTACACGGGCCATTCAATGTTGACGAAGGTGTACAGCGCTGTCCTGTATTTTTATTTGATAAATATTCAAACTGATACAGAACTTCCGACCAATAAAAGTTTACTCACGCTAAATCTAAATATATCTCAATCTAGCCCTACCATGGACAATCTATGTAGACTTGTCGAGTCGTAGGCTATAGGTCGGCCCTAGAGTATCATAGAGTAAGGCGTAAAACCCTAATCAAACAGTGATGCATTTTAACATGACATAAATAGGCCTATGTACAAAAATATTCTATTATATGTATATATTAACAATATTCTCACAGAATAACTATAACTATATTGTGTGCGCAGTTATTTCGTGGGACATTTTGAGATGAGATCTATTTAACTATGTTCAAGCACAATACATGCAGTTCTGTTTTAAATATGATTTACAGCTAGAGTAAATATTTTCTTGTTGATAAAATCCATAGAAATCTACAGTTTCAAAGGCAATTTCCAATAAATGTCGCTCTTAATCCTCCATCAAATAATCATAACTAAACACACTTCCCCTATTCGCCACTGGAACATTTTTTAAATCTTTTTTATCGAGTTTTATCAATCCATCAAAATTCTTTTTTCTTTATTCATCACTTTTGTTATCAATCGATAAATTAAAATCACAGCTCGAGTTTTACTAATGTGCACAGTTTTCAAACATTGAATATCACAGGTGACTTTCTTATACGAAATCCTAATGTTATTTTTGAAGATTGTCCCGTGGAAGTTTCAAATAGCAATTGTCTTGTAAGCTGATTGTACTGTTTTTTTTTATCGCTCTTCTGGAGACCTCCGAACAACCACCGGGGATGGTGCGGACAATAAAATTTGCAGATTAGCTGCGGACATGTCCTGGTCGCCATCAATTTCATCCAATGAAGCTTTGTCCTTTGCCGTCAGAGTTTGCGTCCGAGTGGGGCTTCGAGTTGTTAATACTGCAACGGCACTTGGGCCCGAGCCGTGGATGACAACACGTGGACTCGTGGGTGCACGCACGCTGGTAACATGGCTCGAGTACGGGCGCTGCTTGCCAAATTCGTTTCGCAGTCGTTGGCGAACGTTTAAAACATCAGAACGGTTTTTTGGCTTGCTTAGATCGTCAAACATCTTTTTTCGACTTGTGTTTCGTTTGACAGATTCGTGCGCACTATGCTCTGAAGAGTCCGATCTGTGCTTGTGCTTGTCCATGTCCCCTTCGTGGGCTCTGCTGGCTAGCTGGTGATTCATACCAACACCTTTTTTATGCCCACCAGAATGCTCATTTAGAACTGTGGGAGCTTCTTGCACCTTTAGAGGCGCCTTTGTGGTTTTTGATCGGTGCGCATATTGTCTATGCATACTCGGGGATCGAGGTGAAGTACTCGATGCGTCCATGTGCCTCCGTGTGTTCGTTCCTGTATGCATTTTCCCGCCATTAGATCCACTATCACCATGCAAGGAAAGCATATGAAAGAGATCCGCTGTGCGAATTTGCCGTGAAAATTTAACAGCTTGTCTTCGGTCGTGTTCCAACTCCCTCTCTATTACTTGTCTGGCGCGGTCATGCTGTTTAAGTGTATGACCAAGTCGAGTTCCTTCTCGGACTAAACTCTTAATCGTTCCGTCCTCGAACTCTGATCTTTTGACCTTGACCTTAGCTTCTGGAATTCGAACCAATGGCTTTCCTGTTGTGCGATACATCACGTATGTATGAAAAGTAGCCCCAATCCGATTACTGCGTTTCTAGACTGATTTGCGTCACTGAACACTCAATGTGCCTTAAGTTCTTATCCATGTTTCCTGTCGCATAATGTTTTATACCCAGCGGCTTGCCTTGAATGTGTTATTATAAGAAACCCTGGAACAAGAAATGAAAATAAACTCTATATGTCAACATGGACAACAACAACAACTACAGCAAAACAAGATATTGACACATTAAAAATAATCCGAATAACAATGGAAGAATAGGTTATGTCGCAGATAACTCTACCTTTTTTCTTTTCCAGTAAACATCATATAACTTTGAATCCATCAAACGTCAATAAGATTCTATTAATCAATCATTGTAACCGCTTAAGAATGGCTGAGCTCGTGACTCTTAATTAATGTTGTTCAGCTAACGTGTCTAGCAATCATATAGCTTTTATTAAACAAAGTTCTCATGAAAATATTTGAAGTAATTTTTTAAATTAAGAATTTGTGTGAATTTTCAGAAACTTAGCATTGATAAATAACTTGAAAGATGAATCTACGGATCTGTTTATAGGAGAATGGGATGTTTGACGTTATATACAGAAGGATATTTCACTCCTGATTGATTGGTAGGCGGAAACTTTACCATTTAAATTTGTTTGAGATTTAACGCCGGATTTAAGGTTATTTTACCCACATGACGGCGTGCCAGCACAATGGGTGAAGGAAACCACCCCGACACCACTAGCAAAAAAACAAAGACATCATAGGACAAATACAGGACATTCACAGAACAATACAAAGACATCACAAACATATCGGCTTCCTGTTCCTCTTTATTTCAGAAAACACAAGGGCAACAGAAAGCTCCTTCCAACCACCCTGCATTTCGTTTAAAGCCACCCCTTGAGAATTATTCGATCGCAGTACGAACATTTGAAACAGGGATAGACTATTCCACTCCTGTCAACGGTTATTTTCGTGTATTCTAAAGTGGCACAAAACTTCTTCGAGGTGCAATTGTGTACAGACTTTCGCGGACCGTTGCAAAGTCACTTTTAATTCCCAAATTATAGGCCTTCTCAGATTGACCCCACCGTGCATGTAAACTTTCATTATTTTATGTTTTAAGTATTAAAGGACTTTCGTTTTATACTTACGCTGTGTTCTTTTCCTAACAGAGTCGTTTATATGCAGAAGTTTTGCTAAATGCATAAAGCTAGACCACCCACTGAACATAAATCAGAATTTATCACGAGACTTGTCTGGGGTTATCTGGCCGATTTGTTACGTATTTTAATGTCTCTGTTTGTGGTTCGCTATTGAAAGTTTCTTTTCTACTGTGGTGGATGTCGGACATCGCTTTTCTAATAGCAAGAAGTACTTTATGTGAATAATGTTTGTTTAATTGGAGTTTATCGCCGCACTAAAAGTAAGCTTTATGTCCGCAGTAAGGCTCTGTTGTTACGGCATCATGGGATACCAGAAATTTGCAGAGTTTACTTAGCTATGGGAAACATTGATTTTCTAACGGTGTCAACCATTGTCCCCTTGTTAGTGGACTTCAAAGTCGCAGCACACGGCCATAATATTTGCGGGATATAATAAAGCAAATTAAATTTTTAAATATCAATCAATTAAATGTCCGCGGGAGCAGCCAATCATATGTAGGATTTGGAGCAACGGTGAAAAAATGTATAGTACCAAACTAATGGAATAAAAACTCAGCCATCTTGGCTATTTCGACGCGCGCCACCGAGACGTGCTTCTTTTCTCGGTATAAGTCTTCTGGTGTTCCTGTACGCCTGTTTGGCTGCTACATCCTGGCATCGGCCTACTCGCGGACTTTTGTAAACACTTGATCATTCTTAAGGAGCCAGTTTCTCAAAAGATTGTTTGTTTTTGTTTGTTTGATTGGTGTTTAACGTCGTGCTCAAGGGTATTTCACTTATATGATGACAGATTGTCCACTTCACACTGTATACAGACTTATTACTGTGGAAAACCGAGAGGGAACCTCTTAAAAATCCCCCCCGCGATTGCCGAAGCCACAACATGTGACTCGCTCATATACCTGATGGTCGAAAGGCGGACTCGAACCCGTGAACGATAAATTGAAGCATGTTCAGTTCAGAAAGCGCACTCGCTACCACTGAACCACGGCCGCAGGCCATTTGCTCAAAAGACGCTAATTAAATCGCTAATACCGGGTTAGAGATAGACCTACAACATGGCGTGAAGTCATCTAATAAAGGATTAAATTTAATAAAGCTTCGAGCAACTGGGCCAAGATCTATATAACATGCAATTTAAAGCAATAATGCAACAAATCTCTTAATCTGCGTACATAAAAAAAATCGTAAAACAAATTGGTTTACACTTCGCTGTTTGATTTCTTTAATATTGGCTAGGGCTCCGTCGGTGAACGGCAATTTTGATTAAAACCGGAAGTCGTCTAACCGCGATGTCTTACGTACAGTCGGCGCTGAAAATCTGGATGGTACTTGATGGTACAACACTTGCTCATTAATTATAATATGATTAGTAAAACTGAAAATTTAAACAAAAATACAGAATCGTCTGATGTCTCTCAACGAACATTCTTGTCATTATTTGTTGCGATAGTGACACTGAGATAACATTTTGGATGACACTGTCGTTTGAGTCACCAATCAAGCAAATAATGCAAAAATATTTCACAGCATTACAAAAGTCCTTTTGCAAACTATACATCTGAATATGTCAAATCACAAACAGCTATGTTTCATTTATTTTTATCGCAGAATACAAGAGGGTATCTAACCGAATTCGATATTAATCGAAAAAGGCTCACATACAAAGCAGGATGGCACGATCAAACCTCCATATATTGCTTTGTTTCATTTTTATCACATAATGGTTGTAAATTGTTATAAAATAAGCCATATTTGTCAACGCGAGTATGTCAAGTGCTGTTTCGTAGCGTAAAGTGATAAGCTTTGTAAACTCTATATTAACATTTGACTCCAAGATATCAGTTCCATTTTGACGATAACCTTTATATGTTCAACGTGGCCTGAGATTGGAATGGACAATTTGATTTTGTCACGTTCTATAGATGTCTGTGCTACATGCAAACATTTAAAGTTACACAAAAACAGGATATCGTTTTACTCAAAGCGAGCAGTGTTTTAAATAAAGGTATCTGAATCATACACAAACGGAAATGGATGTGATTAATTAGTTCCACTTATATGACGGTGGTGTATTCCAACAATAATTGACAATGACACAATAAAGACGTTAAGCCGTTCCTATAATGTTGGAAAGAAAATGTTATTCCAGTGCTAAGCAAAGACAGCATTGATACTCTTAAAAAAAAAATGTCCTTAGCAAGAGGGCGAAATGGGTATGTGAAGAAAACGGCTCCCTTGCACTGCTGATTCTGTTGTTTCCGAAAAGCGGACTAGAGACTGAATGTTAGAAAAGTTTACGCCCAACTGATTTTAAATTAAACATTCAAATATTTGACCCTTTCCGATTTGTTTCGAATGCTGCATACCCCACATGTAAAATAGAGGATTACCGTCATTTTTGTACCACATCTAAGCCAAGATATGTTTTTTAAACCAGAAATTGAAAAAAAAGATCAGCCGCTTTCAGCTGAGTGGGATCAGTTACATACATGTCCACGGACTAGACGTGTGCTTTAAGCAATTCAAGAGAACCTGATATATACTTACTTGGTATAAAAAAATCTAATTCGGATGAACACGTATTCCACATTGGTGTAAAGGGTAGGCCTATATTGCTTCGGTTTCAAGATACAAAGTAAAACTTTCCTGTATAGGCTCTATATAGTTTGACTTGGTTTCTCATTACGATACATGAATTATTTTAACATATGTAAACACTTGAAATCTTTTCTGGATATACTCTGAAATCGAGTTCTCACGCCCAGCGTGTCAAAGCGGAGATTGAAAGGTAAATCCTCAGGTCAAGTGACCTAAACCTGATCATACATGCACACCAGATTAAAACGTAAATTAATCCATTATTTTAAAACAAGTAGATACAATTAGGCACGTTTGTACAGAGAACCCTTCCGTTTATCACGTTCAAGCACGCGCCATTATTTTAGAAAAATATATGTATTGGCGCTTATTGGTCTCGTAATGGTTGTTCTTTTCCCAAACGTTATCTAAATTGACGACAGACATGTTTCCTTGGTGTAGGTATGAATATTACCATGACCGTTTGTAAGTTTCGTTTAGGCAGTGGGAAAAACTGTCTTTGCATTAAAGGGAAACTAAAGAACTTATTCCGGGAGGGGGTGTCAATGTGTTCTCTTCTTTTTCTCGACAAATAGCGATATTTATATAAAGCCAACACAACCAAAGTAACCACAGTCGACAACATTGCCCTCAAATTCCTTCTCCACCATGAGCGCATTTTACAAATAGAAAACGTATTTTTTTATCCAAAGGCATATTAATTTGAATTCGGTTCCAGATTTATTTACACTATGCTTGACAACGACATCGTCATCTATGTCGAAACGTCACACATTTAATAAACAGAAGCTCTTATTCGTATGTTATTGGTTTTGACCAGCTACTAATGCAATTCTAACAATGTTTATTATGTCTTGATTATAAAGGATTGCGGTTCTGCGTGGCGGAAAGATCAATTAGTCTTAGTCACAGGTGAATAGTTTTCCTACAGGTGGTCCAAATCGTTATTGTTATTGTACTCAAAGCAGTGATCGAGACAAAACGCGCCTTGGTTATAGCCATATAACACAATAGCAAGAACAATCTGTCCATAAGGCAGATATTTTGTGACAATTTTTAGAACACACAGTATTGTACTGGGATTGTTGCCGCTAAAATATTGGTATGTACTCTTCTATAGTAGAACTAAAAGTTTAGCGTGCCCATTTCAGCCGTCGTTCGTTTGCCGTTTTTGTTATTCCTTTTGTTAGACATTTAGGTATTCACTATTGTGTGGGGGGAATAGGTATATGCTGCATTTGGTGTATTGTCCACTTGGTCGGGTCAATCATTTCCTGACATTCTTGTCAACTGCTTAACAGTTGTGTTACTGAAGTCGAACTCAGAGTAATGTATATATATATGAGTTGGTACAACAGGTATTTGGCTAAGACCGGATCAGAAACATTATATAAATTTTTAAGAAAGAAAATAAAAACAACAACAACAACACGCTATCTGAAGCTACACTGTTAACCTTTTCTCTCGTCCTTACTGTGTGGTGGAATATTATTTATTTATTTTTTATTTATTCAGGCGATGTTAGATCGACAGGATTAAATCCTAATCACAGATCATTGGCCAGCATTGTTGTGGGAGGAAAACTGGGTAGTAATCAATTAACCCAGAAAACCCACGACCGTCCTCTGGTTGCTGGTATACCAACCCACATACGGTCCGCGGGAATCGAACCCGCGACCCCAGAGGTGAGGGGGATATGAGGACCATAGCATACAGTCACTAGAGCTTACACTCTAGACCACTCCGCCACGGTAGTTAATTACAGCTACATAGTTTAAACACTCCTAACCATGTTATCGGCCTGCATCGAATTCGGATGAAGAGCGATTACACTTGTATTTATAACAGGCACATTTACATCTAAATAATTCTCGGCTTTTTGGGATATAAACACGCCGGAGTAAAAAACAGAAAGTTACTGGTCCTTCTGCGACGATTTCTAGTCGGCATTCACGGCGGGAAAGAGGGCAATGGTGGTTTGAAAACCAATACTTGATTTGTATTTCCACTGAGCGATTTTAAATCACGTTTGACATGTAAAATGGGTACGCTCTGTGTACAAACATTATTTAATTGAACATATAACAGTCGGTTTGTTCAAAAACTCCCAAAAATTACACAGTTATGTTCATTCAAACCCCTTATCTGTGCATAAGGCTATATGATATGATAGACTTTTATGGATACAAAGTCTGCATCTACAAGATTATTATTTTAATTTTATTGTGCCTCTTGTCAATGTTCATCGTAACTGACTTTTCTACTGATATCTGGTAGCATGGGTGTATAGGACTTAGCTACCGACCTACGTTATAACTTAGTCATGTATTAATACATTTTATATCGTCTGAACTTTAATAAACTATGGAATTTGAGTTGCTGAATTAAATTAAAAGGTGTTATTCTACTGATCTGTTCATTTTATAACTAGGTTTAAATCAATGAACAGCCCAATTTGACATTTTAGTCAATCTTCACTTTCTAAAAGACACAAAAATTATTCAGAATTTTATCTTCGTTAAAAGAAGATCGATTTAGGCCTACAAAGTGTATGTTATCACTACTCCTGTCTTCACGAGTAATATACATGGCTAAAACCACCGATAAAAAGGTCCTATATTTGTTCTTTCACGTCAAATTTCGACATTAGTTTTCTGACCACAGAAAATAATTGTAAATCGCTTTTAAGAGAAGATGTTTAAATCACTTGGGATTTAAATCAGCTCGTATTACAAATGCTCAGTAGTTTGTAAACAAGGCTGATTTTCTGTTCGCATGGCATACCGCTCGATGTAACAGTTCCATGATTATTGTATAGAAAATAGCAGAATAAATCACCAATATAGCAGATAAAATCACTGATTGAATCACTAATAGTAGATAACTTTACCAGTAACATATTATAAATATAGACCTTATCTTAAATATGGCCGGTAACACTTAACCGCTCTTTGATCGGCTATCTGTCCCGGCTGGTTCTTACGAAATTTGGGAAGAAAATAATAGAAGGTGTTACTTGAACCCTTGTTCAATCTTACCGTTATATAATTGATTGCCGCTGAGAATTTACCTGAGCAGCTCACCTGCGTCTTTGATCCAACTGAATTGTTCAGCAACGACACTAAACAGTTTATAGATCGGTAGGCCAAATGTCCAACAATATATCAGCGTGCACATATCGTTTAGGTGATTTACTGATCTTCCCATTCGACACCACAGGACAAGTTAATACACCAGCACTATAGTAACCTCTGCCGCTTGCAATGTAATAACCTAGCACAAACTGGTCTTAGTGAAACACCATAAAGTATGATAGTCTTATCGTAACTCTAAAATGTGCAAACATCTTAAAATATATAGGTTCCAAAAAACAAATCTGTAACGAACGAAATTAAAAACAAACATCAAGTTTTCAAGGTTGACCAAATCGTCTATGGGAGTTAATTTGTACGCCATATATTAGGAGAGTTTACTCTTTTGAGGAAGTCTATCAGTGGCGTGGCAATGGGTGAAGGAATGCACCATATAGGCTATATCACTGACAGCAAACCAATACAATAAACCTTTCTTCACGTCACTGGCTACACAAACAATGACAAAACAGAGCAATCAGTATGCGCAATACAAATATAGACATCACTAACATAACAATGCTGTCTCTTATAGACCTGCGAGCGTTAGAACACCAGGGGGTTCCACCGGATCAACTTATGTACCAGCGGGCACAACACATGGAAACCACGTGGTTTACCATCAATACTATGAAACTAATGGACCCATCAGAAAATGACCTGATTACCACGGGGTAAATATGTTGTGGCTGGATCCACCAGAAAACTGTGTGACTATCATGTGGTAAATATATTATGGTTGAATCCACCAGAAAACCATATGAATACCACATGGTTAATTTTCGTGAATGAAACTACCATTGAATCATTTGAGTACTACTCGACTAATTTTTTGTGAATGGAAGCAACGAAACAAAGGGAATTGTTGTGAGTTTCTCTTTATGATTCCAGCAGTCGATAATTCTTTTAAAAATTACGTATTGGTTGATTTTCAAAGTCAAAGCATAACATTAATTTACATCAGTACTGTTCATTTACCTTGTCGGTACCGCGTCACCGCCATGCATATCATTAGTTCAATACATCAACACTTTTTAAAACCGCTGACTCAAGACACCCATTATCGAAGGTAGTATATAAGACGTCTCTTTCATTTAATAGTGAGTAAGGTAAATATAAAGTCACATTTATTTGCATACGCCCCGGAACATCCACTTGGTTACCACGTGACAAAATCTCGTATTTTTCACATGATTTCCACCAGTTTTGTCCGCTGGGGGCGGAACATCCGAGGAGTCCATTCTGATCAGTTGCACAGCCAGATTAAAATAACTTGCTTTAATATTGAACCAAACCGCATTAATAAGAAAAAAACATTCAACGACTTTGAGTTATCAGTATACAGGTACAACAGTAAAGAACTGGGGGTATTTTCTTTTTTAAAAATTGTTTGTGGACGAAGTTTAACCTGAAGAAAAAGTTAATCGTTCTTTATTAATGTTCTACAAAACCCTTTGCAGCATATCCTAAATGACATTTTCCTGATTCCTACTGTGTAGCTATGGTTACCGGTTATCTGTTTGTTTGATCGGGGTTATCTCACTCACATGACGTCGTGCCAGACAAAAGTTTGGTTGTTTGATTAGGGTTATCTCACTCTCATGACGTGCCAGACAAATGTTTGGTTGTTTGAGAGGGGTTATCTCACTCACATGGCGACGTCTTAGACAAATGTTTGGTTGTTTGAGTGGAGTTATCTTACTCACATGACAGCCTGCCAGACAAATGTGTGTTTGTTTGATTGGGGTTATCTCACTCACATGACGGCGACGGCGTGCTAGACAAAAGTTTGATTGTTTGATTTTGGTTACCTCACTCACATGGCGGCCAGATAATTTTTTGTTTTTTTGTTTGATTGTGAATATCTCAATCACATGACGGTGAGCCAAACAAAAATGTGTTCGTTTGATTTGGGTCATCTCGAGCACCTGACGCCGTGGCAGACAAATGTTTGGTTGTTTGATTGGGGTTGAGGCACCCATTCTAAACGCACTCTAAACGGAGGGACCCACTCTAAACGTCACTGGTAACAAAGACACGATAGGATATTGAATAATCACAGGACAGATACATAACAAACAGATCGGCTTCATATGGCTCCATTAGCGGTGACTGTGAGCGCAGCGGGACAACACGAAGCTCCCGCCCAAACTCAGCATTACAGATTGAAACAAATGAATTATATACGGTAGCCTATAAAATTGAAGGAATATGTGGCTTCCTGACAGTTACTTTTTTAATATGAAAAGACGCGACATTGGTGAGGCCTGTACTGTTTGGGATAGAATTACATACTTATAATATACGGAAAGACATGGGCTTATAGGCCTACCTATTGACCCGTGATATAGCTGGGGGTGATAATGCGAAAACGATACCCCCTTAAAACACGTGTTTTGTTATCACAATATAACTGGATATTTATAGTTGTCAGAGTTCTGTTTTATGATAGACCAAAGCACGCCATAAATTGTTTGGTGAAGAACCACAAGTTAGACAACGCACAGCACAACATTATATAATCTCAAATCAAAGTTAGAATTCACCAATCGAAGGTAATGGCAATAAGGAAGATAGATAAACCTGGGATACAGTATAATGGTTTTATTGCAGGTAAGTATATCATAAACTGTCTGAACAACTACGAGTCTTCGCGGCGAGGTGTATGCAATAGAGAGGTGTCACACAAAAGGAACGCCACACATAGTGGACGAATAAGCCTTCATTTGTTTAATTAAAAGAAGTAAATGTGTTGTAGATTATATTTAAAAAAACACACACAAAAACAAGCAAACTAAAGCGAAGACCGCGTAACACTGCAAAAAACGTTTTATAAAATATTATTTAAAAGTAATTGGCATCAAGGCTGCGAAAGAGTTCGCCTGTTCTGCCAATGAGCGAGAATGCATTCCTTTGGCAAAAATGCAAAATCATTTAATATTTATGCATAAAGATCGTTAGAGTAATTAATATGCAAGTAATTAGCCGAATTGATAATGTCCGTCTCCCCCCAATGATGTGTGACATTTGCCCAAAATTTCAGGACAATTGGGCTATTCAATTTGGAGTTTAATTGAAAAACTCGTTTAAGTAATTAATATGCATATAATAAGCTGAACAGACAATATCTTTCTCCTCTCTGTTGGCGACATTTACTCAAAATTTTTGGAACATCGGGCTATTCAATTTTGAGTTATGGTGTTTAACGCAAATTTACATAAAAAGCTCGTTAAAGTAATTAATATGCATATAATTAGCTCAACAGACAAGATGCCTCTCCTCTCGTGTTTAGAGGAGAATTTACCCAAAATTTGGGGAAAATCGGGCTATTCAACTTGGATATAAAGTGCTTAACGCAAATTGTCCGTCATTTTGTAAAAAAAAATATCACCTAATAAGCATAATTAATGTTCACAGAATTCCTTATTATTTTAATTATGTCTTCCTTTCCGGTCAGACAAACTGTTAGAAAAACCCCCTCAGTATATTTAATTATAGAAGACTTTACATGGATGACGCCGACGCCAGGGGGATGGCAAAAGCTCACCTTACTTCGTACATGCGAGTTTGAAAACTTAAAGCTTCAATGAACGATTAAATAAACCTATTTTTAGAATTATTATTATTTATATTTCTACCTGAAATTATTATTATTTATAGTATTCCATAAAGGATTTATGATGTCATTTCACTCAAGCTGCAGTGAGCCAGACGTAACGGTAAAATACACAGCCAAGGCTCTACCATACACTCCTCAACGTCACTACCCAGTTATCGGACAAGATGTGAAGTTATAGCAAGGGCATGCACAAAACAAGTTGCGATAATATTGTTTAAACAGAGATGAACGCAGTACGCACAGTCCTATGATTAACATGGAGACGGGTTTCGGCGCACTGGGTGTAACAGTGTAACCAACAAATATCAGAGAGCATAGAATGTTAAACACTGATGCCTCCCTAGGCGTGTTTAACGGCTACATGTTATAAGTGACCATTATACATAGAAGAATGCTTCTAGTTTAAAAAGACAAAACTTTAAAGTTAAAGACGCCACTCCATATTAACTCTGTGTCTCGAGGATCTGTAAAACGTCTTCTACTGCTTGTTCGGAAGTTCTCACATATGTAAAAATTCTTTTTCTTTACGCCAAGGGGCCTACGAATTAATATTCGGCTACGCCATTCATAGGTTTTTAGAATTCAATGAACACCAAAAATTATATAGCATGTTGTAAAAGTTGCCATCGAGCTTCTAGAAGAAATACTTGAAACATTTATGGGGCATACTTTTGCATTTCATTAATTGACCCCATGAAAGCGATTGGAACAAATTTGGCCATCTCAAGCCCAAGTGTCGTGTGGGGCAAAAAGCTGTTTACCCCAGTGGCATAGTGGTTGTGAATCACACATCACATTGACCAAATTGTTTGGTGAACAAGTCACAGCTTCTTTTTGAAGGAATCGTAGATCCTCTTTGGTGGAGAGGAGTTGTGTCCTCTGCCTATATCTCCATGGTGTAACAGACATCTCTATACTGTCTATAGTTTTACCAGATATCTCAATGGTTTAACAGATATCTCTATAGTTTTAACAGATATCTCAATGGTTAAACAGATATCTCTATAGTTTTAACAGATATCTCAAT
>JAVFBW010128832.1:0-14006 GCA_034783835.1 Mopalia ciliata
AATATGATTGGAGCAGCAGTTGCTGAGATATAGTGATAACAAGAATTGTTATGGGACGGACGAACGGACAGACGGACCACGGAGAGTGATGAGAATAGCCCACAGTCAGAATGACTGTGGGCTAAAAATTAGCTTGGCGATACCTTTAGCAGGATTACTTTATATGAAGGCAACCTCGTCCATGGCCATGGCTTATTGGTTAGTGTGTGCGCTTACTAAGACGCACGATGTGACTCCAGCAATTACTGGGATGTTTTTTTTATTTAGTTCTTCCTTGTTTTTCACTGTAACTGGGCAAGACACATTGTGAAGTGGACCACCCGTCATCATATAAGTGAAATACACTTGAGTATGATGTTCAACCCCAATTAAACAAATAAAAAAAGACAAACTTGAACAATTGAACAACGAGAACGTTCGGCCTATATTAAAAATGTGGTATAACTGGGGGAGAAGGTACATGTAGTAATTGCTCTACACTGAGTAAAGATGTGCTAGCACTGAAAGCACGAGTAATTGATTGATTTTAAAGTGCCAAGATCAAGGTTATTTCACTTATTTGAAGTGATATATGTCAGTTCTAACAGCAAAACGATAAAAAGTAAAGTCTTACACATGCCTAGTACATCTGGAAAGTCAAAACAATAGTATTAAAGTACCACAGTATAAAGTATTTATAAAACTCGTAAAATATTATACATACATTTTGATGGCTATATTATGTAGTCTGGAAAAGGTCAATGCAGTGAGACATCAGAAAACCTGTGGATCATGTGAAGATATTGTGTAGACAAACTCAATCCTGACAGCCGATTGTTGATTAAATCCAAATACTCTGTGAAAATTTCTCTCCTTAGAGTTGTTACTATATCCAAAACACACAAGTGTACAGATGTGAAATAAGGTCACAACAGTCTAGTTTCTTAGAGAAAGAAAGGACATGAGATAGAATCAGAGTTATTCGTGGAGTAATAAACTGTAAAAGCTAACACACAGGTACATAGTGTAATTATATAGCACGTGGTAATGGGTAATGTTATACGATGCACATGTCGAACACTTAAGTGAGCACCGTGAACTTTGTTTGGAGAATAAAGGTGAAAGATTGATCATTGATAGTCTAGTCCTTACCTGTCATCAGATATACAGTACTGACCCACAAAACACATAAACACACCCTAGTTTCAATGAGCACAGGTAATAAGTATTTCACAAAACCAGGTATAGAGTTTTTGTTTAATTGCAGTTTCTTTGATTGGTTGATTATTTGATTGGACTATTGTGCCCTATTTCAGGTTTTTTTATTTATATGATGGGATGTAGACTAAATATGCAAAAGGCAGCTAGTTGCAAATTAATATCAATACTGATTTAAAACGTGGCATAATAAAACAATCTACTAATATTAGTGTCAAACCAATGCAAATAAAGCAACGACTCAAAACTCAGTGACAACTAGGGTACAAAAGCTAACATACTGTATTCCTACAATTATAATTTTAAAAAAGTAGGTTGTGACATCATCAGTTCAGTAATCCAGGTGAGGGTTAAGAAGTCTCCAAAACCTGTTATTGCACTGTTTAAAAAGATTGTAAAAAATTACCTTTTATGTGAAAAAAAAAATACCTACAGATACATGTTATTTGATTATACACGACAAAAGAGTACAAAATCTACCCAGATCCTGAAAACTATATTGAAATTAGCAAGAAATGCATAGTCATTGATGTCTGAGTGCAGATCTTCAAATTAGTTTCACTGTGTTGTGTCAATGCGAATGGAAAGCACTTAGGGCAGACCTTGCCTCCATTGTGGGCCTTTAGTTTGTACAGTATTGAGACACTTTCTTTCAAGCACACATCCGGATCTTTTATGTACCTTACACTTCAAGGAAGTGCCTGAAGAATCAAACACTATTTCTTTTTGTGAGCTGGGTCAAGTACAAAGGTAAATAATATTGATTGTGAAATAACTGTACCTAAACTTTGATGCAATATGAATTTAATTCAGAATACACAGATGAAAATAAAGAGATATTGAAAAATTCAATGATTTAGAAACTGTGTGTGGTTGACTAATATCAGTATGCAATTGAAAGACTTGTTTGTTTGATTGGGGTTAAGCGCCCTACTTAGTGTTGTTTCACTCATATGACTGCGTGCCTCCCCCAATTGGGCGAAGGAAGAGAACCTTGATACTAGTGGCAACAAACAAAGACAGGACTGATACAAGATAGGGCAATTATAGGACAAAGACATAACAAACAGATCAGCTTCATGTTGCCCCTTAGCTCTGAAGACCTAGGGCAACAAGAAGCTTCCTCTCAATAGATCACCAGCACACATGAAAGAAAACAAATAATCTACAATATAAATTTGTGAATATATGATCTAGTACACATGCATATTCATTTTCCTCTGATAGAATCGTAATTCTATTGTTAGCCAGTTATACATAACAGCAAAGTCTATGCATCCCAACCAACAGCTAACAAATTTGTCTAGTTTCAAAGTCTTTAGGTTCATACAAACACTTCACAGGTGATATCTTTAAATCTGTTTCAACTACCAATCATAAATGTTCCGCCAGACAAATCTGTTTTATTTCAGGTATCTCACTAAATTACTGTTAATATAATTTCCTTTGTACAAGACATTCCCTCCGTATGATGAATTACTTAAAGTCAAGATACTAAAACATCAAAACGACTCTTTTATGTGCTTCGTGTACATAACTGAAGTCAGATTTGTCTGGAGCTGAGATCAAATGAATAATCAGTTTATACCATATTTTCAGTAATGTAGAACTGGAGGAAAATTAACTTTCCAACATTAAAGAAGTGCTTCACATCTTGGTTGTGCTAATGACAATTGTTGTTGGAACACACCGCCATCATTTTAGTGAAATACCCTTAAACAATGGCGTAAAACACCAATCAATCATTTTAGCTGTTTGTTATTCCTCTCTTTAGAAATGATGCTTTGAATTTGACTTTAAACATAATAAGTTATTCAGTTATTTGGTTATGAAACATTGCGGGTTAATTATAACTGCTTTGATTCAGACAATTTTACAAAAAATTTTATTTGCTGCAGAACATGTTTGGCTATAATCTATAAAACACTCATTTTTTTAAAACTTGTGTGAATAGTGTCATGAAGTCATTGAATACCAAGTCTGCAAATGAAGATATTTTGTTTAATTTAGAACAAAAACCCCATTTATAAACATCTATTGACAGAGTAGAAAGTGAACAATTTGACAGAAGCAATCACTTTAAAAATCTGCCATTCATTAAACCCACTCGATTAAAGGTGCAGAAAGCAAGCTTGGTAATTGCAATCCAACAAACGACTTTCTAAGAATAGACCACAGGACTTGCGTCAGTGCCACCTCGAGGGTGACAATGGAGGATTTCCTTTATACTGATGGTCATTAATCATTGATACCTGTCCAAGACAAATATCACACCTGCTGAAAAACAGACGGGCTATGGATAGCAAGTAGCACTTCCCAGTGGCCATTGGAGAGTGATTCAAGTCTCTGAGTAAATTTAGTCTTTGGTTTTAATGTACTTGGTGACATCAGTCCATGCTAGAGAAGATCTACTCCAATCCTAATGCACAATCTTCATTCTGTAGGCATATGGTTATGCCAGTTGCACATTGTGAATACACACTTCGGTTTAATTGGGCACATGGGAAGACAATTAAATAGACAATCCATTTCTAAGCTCACAGGGATGACAATGTAACTTTTTAGGACTATAATTAGTATCTAATTGAATAGTCCTTCCTCGTCACAGAAATCGAATCGATAAAATAGCACAATGTAACATTATGTAATCAGTTTTCAACCTTCGTCTTAATGGAAGCTTAAGCGCTGGGCAATCAATTGCTTGTCCTGTTCTATTTAGTAGAGTAAACTAATACTCATACTTTTAATACTAAATCTCTTCTGCATAAACACGCTAATGTACACAAATAAATACAAACAAACCTGTAGGCTGTTGATCCACGTACACCAATGTGACCAAGGTTAAGGCAGTATATACAGAAAACAGATTGGTTGACAAGAGGTCATTGTTGCCACCAAACTGAAGAACTGGAAGAAGTGAAATGTTTGTTTTTAACAATTCTTAATTTGAATACATTATAAAAAAGTTGCAAATTTCTGGTCACAGACGCTAATACAGGGGTTGTGCTTGAGAACAAGCCAGGTAAACTTCATCAAAACTTTGAACATTAAACTGTACTTGAGATTATGGCTCTGGTTTTACGATTCGCATGCCTAATAGATGAAGGATGTGCGTATAAAAGACAAAAACACCAGGAAGCATAAGATGGGAAATAAGATTCACATATTTAAACAGCACAACCACATCAGTTGATAGAGGACTTCCAGCAAACTTTTTGCCAAACGTGTGACAATATGGGGTCGCCAAACGTGTGACAATATGGGGTCGCCAAACGTGTGACAATATGGGGTCTAACATGGATACACTAATCATGAAGGCAATCATCGAGTTCAACATAGCACTATCGTCATATTTGCAGCATTTGTTCAACTGCTAATGGGGCTGACGGTATTTCTCTTTTCAATATTTATCACCTCTTTATCCATCTGGAAGAGAGCAGTTAATTTGGTCATACTGGGCTTATAACATTCTTATCAACAGGAGACCTCAGCTGGATACAGAATTATTAATTGTTTTCCTCTCCTATTTCTCTTTCAAAACCCATTAAGGGATGTATTAAAACATGGACTACAGCTGGAAACAAACAACCAGACAAAAACTTATAAACTATGCATGACCTGTTCTGTGTTTTATCACATTAATAACAACAACATAAAAACAATACATGTATTAACAAAGTAGGTAGAAGGAGGAATATATTGATAAAAATAATTATTTTATACATATCCAACATAAAAACATACAAAAAATCTCCTTTGAGATTCTTCGTGTTGCTAATAACTAGGCGCGCTGCATGTTTTATTTATAATTTAATCTAGTAAAGCAAGCTGTTGAGATCGCCAATACCAGCTTCTTACTTCATGATTGACACTATTAACTATGTATTTCTGTTTTCCTTTTGGAAAAAACCCCACCAACCTTAAATGTAAATATTATTTTTATTTCTTTTCCTTTATTCTATCATTTTACATAGATTATATATGTGTATGTATAAATATATATATTTTAATATATTTTTTATTTTTTTAAATTATTTTTTTTTATTACTTCGTTACAGATAATTTTATGTAAATAATGTTGAGATGTGTGTAAGAGGTAGTGAAAGAGTGAGTATATGGAGGGCCTCAGTGAAGATCAACAACCTGTTGACTGAGTTTTTCAACCCTCAATAAATAAAGTTTTTATTATTATTATTATAAGAATTGTGAGCTGTTTTGAATACGGGGTAATACTATGTGAGATAAGTAACACATTCAACTATCATTAATAAAATTAAACATTGAGATAATTACAAATAATCTGTGTTTCTCTGAAATTGTTACTTTACTGTGGATGTTAACAAATCATCAATGCTGGTGGGTGTAGCTAGGAGCAGGTATTGAAAATGATAAAATGGGCACCATGGAGGGGCTCGTCATATTTGTTGTCCTGAAGTGGCATGTATAATAAAGCAGGCTATGTGCAGATACAATTATTATGATTAATGCATACTATTGAGAAAAAAAAATTATTTCAACAATGAAGAATCTAAATTTTCTTGCTCAAAATGGTTCAGATGGTGTCAACGAGCATCCTCATTTCCTGGGCTGGTTGCTTGAAGCGCTATTAAATATAATCCATTATAAGATGATGTGATGCCATGTTGTAGTTCTAGCTCTAAACTGCTATTAGTGATTTAATCTAGTGTCCGTGGCTAAAACTCTTTCAAGCAACAGACCCCAGACCACGAACTGCCTTACTACACAACCCCTGGCCTTTAAGTCTGCCTCCTAATTCTAAAATTTAGCAAAACACCCACAGGTAAAAACCTAGTCCAGTTTAATACATACAGGATATGTCGTCCCAATTAGAAAATGATGGACACCACAGAAATCAGATGGACTGGGTGCTCCTATGAAAACATTTCACTGTAAGCCAATGTCAGGACACCCTATCATCAAACTGTTGATCAACCAAATCATTGTTTGCTGTACATACAGTACACCAGAACCATTAACACTCAATTTACTTAGTTTTATCTTCTGGAAAGCAAACCAAACTCTGACATGTGTAAATTGCCAACAGACTTTTCTAGGTAATTAGGTATCTGCAGACGAAATAATATACATGGTTCGCACAAAATCTTCTGCTGTTTTGAATCAATTGGTTTGTCATCGAAAGCAAATGACTGTCTTGTGGACATCCAACAGTGTCCTGGAAAACATATGAATACTAACTACGTTCTAAAGAAAATCCATTTCTGGGTCCAGTGGTTAGACGAATCTGTTATATAATTACAGATTAAACGGAAAAACTGGTTAGGGATAACACTTCAACATGGCAAAGCACCAAGATTGTATTTAATAGTGCTTTGAGTAACTGACCCTTGGTATTTAATTTTAAAAAACGTAATTGTATAACCTGAAATTGATATGATGGGGGATATGAGATGTCAAGCCATGCTAAATGTTTATTGGTTAAAATGGTGACAATGTATGGAATCATAAATAGCATCACAACAATTTAAGAGTTCGCTTGCAACGTGTTTGAGAGCTAATGTTCCTCCAGTGCTAAATAAGGATAACAATACTGAGCTCACAATATACTGCCCTTGGCCAAAAGTTTTTATTGCTTGGTATTGAGACTACTACAGAGTTAATGGTAACAATCCAAATACATGATTATAATTACAAAGATTAGCTCATCAAATAGCTAAGTCATTTAACCTCGAATGGAAAACAATGTTAAGAGTAGAGAATTGTAAGCCATGGATTTCAGCAGTTGATCCATCACACTTCAATAAAGGTCAATAATCAATAACTATTGATTACCATCATCTCATTGTTAAATCTGTCTTGTTTGACAGCGTTTAAAATATACTTTGGATAATTTCACTCAGAAATTTGTTTTCATTGTTTGATTGGGGTTTAATGTTGTACTCAAAGGTATTTCACTTATATGACGACAGATTGTCCACTTCACAGAGATGAGACTCACTCATATACATGAGGGTCAACAGACGGAGTCAATCCTGTGAACAGTACATCAAACTAGGCTTAAAAGGGCACAATCGCTAACCACTAGGCCACAGCTGCCAGCCTCACTCAGAAGAGAGTGCACCAGACTTTCAGAGATGCTGTTGGCTGCAGATATAGGGAGAATAAGCATCATTTTAACTTTCCTTTTATATCTACTTGCTGAGCTTAATGGACAATTATGACATGTAAACAATGAAAACTGTTCATACTGCTCATGTATATAAATAAAGCTTTTTTTGTATAAAAACAAAGAATGCATGGGGCAAGTAAGACAAAAAAATACTACTCACAAAAGGAAAATTTATTTCATTAAATTCAACGGTCTTTAGATATTAAATTGGTCAATGTCAAGTTTATACATGTTTTCATCAGTGATTAAAAGATGTACCAATACACAGTTCATGTAAGTGGTATTGATTTAATGTCTCTCAGCGGGTATATAACAGGAGATGTTGGTGATAACTTTCTTTTTAATGATTACTGATATATACCATTACTTAATATCTTTTAAAATGATTTATTTGTATAATAGCTCTTGTCTAGAAGGGTTTTAATTGTGTCTCTCTAAATAAATATGTGATCAATTTATTATTGGGTAAAACTAAATAAAAATAGAAAGTAGTGACTCATATATCTGTCATCATTATTTCTAGTATTTGGTATTGCTTTAATTAATTTAATTATCATAAAGAAATCTGGCAGCACTTGACTTGACATATACAGGAATAGATATATGTTAGAGCTCAATTGGCTGTAACAGTTTCTCTTAAAGGATATAAGCTTGAATTGAATTCATAGTTTTTATTGGATATTTGGTCAAGCCTAGATTTTTTTATAAACACAAAGGTTAAAAAAAGGCTAGTTTAGGAAGATGTAACTTTATAATAATTAATACACATATCTCGATTTTAAACAATAAAATAATCAATTTGTTCAGACAAAACTTCCCTTCTTTCAGATAATTCAATTGACAAAACTATGTTAACTTTTTCAAGACAAACAGATCATGGAAGCAGTTAAGTTCATGACTGAAGTAATGTCTTGCACAGAAACAGATATATTGTAGTCCTTGTTTGGAAATATATCTGTCAAAGGGTATGTAGTTTAACATGATTGGTTTTATATCTTTTCGATACATCCTTTATATCCTACTTCAGTCTTTGCTTGGCTTAGCAAGTGGTATATGGTACATCGTAGAGGGCACTAGCTACTGTCAAGAGTTCATGAGATTCTATATATTTTAAGGGTGTTTGGACAGGCTTTCTAACAACGCTTCCAACCTCTCCCTTTCCCATAGTTCTATATTAAGATCAGGCATTTGGACACTAGGGAAAAGGTCATCTTGTGGAATATTGCAGGGAGATCTTCAAACAAATTACCATTTCTCAAACATCAGTTCTTTCACTGACTGCTTTGGTGTCTGAGAAAACTGAATTTATCAGTCTGGTGACCATGCCCCTGATTCTCCAATCTCCTTGTTTAAAGCGTATAAAGATGCCACCACATGCCTCCATGCTCCAAGGGATGACTTTCAAATAAACAACCTGGCCTCTCACCATGGACAGAATATACCAAACATAGTCATGCTGTCTCTACTTAGCATTGGAGGACGATTTGTTTTCCAACACACTTCAAATTTATTGGTTGTGTAAGTTCAGCTGTTACTGTTAGATATAAACCCAGCTGTTTATATAAGGGAAATAATAAAATTGTATTCTTTATTGCCTAAACAACGCCCCAAGACTGATAAAAATAGCAACTGCGACAGATTATAGAGGAATATTGGCAACAGTCAATATTACATTCTTAAATTTCTCAGCTTAAGATAAACATTTAATAAATTGTTCAGTTGTTTACAATTGTAGACATATAATAATTGCACAAGTTTGAAGACAGGGGATTTCTTCAAATAACATGTTTTAATATATAGACAGTTTCAAATAAGAAGTCTTAATATACTGATATCTCAGGTGCTTGTATGCTAGGCATACCAATATAAATTACAGTTCATCATCATTTTTATAATGCAACATTTTCATATTATTAGTAAAAAGTCAAATATCCTACAAAAATATCAATTGATCAATCATTATAGACATATACATGGACTCTGACAACTGTTTTGCTTAGAAGTCATACAGACCAACATTACAGTCCAAAGGTAAAGTGCTGAAATATTTTAATAAAATTTGTATAATTTACAAAATATCTGACATTCAGGATATCATAGTAACACGCTTTTTGTCCAATCCCACAGTTTTGCCAGAGTATTGCAGATTTTGTTTAACCCTTTTTTTTGCTTTGTTACCAAATGGCTACATACTCAATAATTACCAAATTAGGTAAAGAAGTGTTTTTCCAACATAAAATGATTCCCTTTGGAGGACAAAGTAAACATTGGGCTACATTGAAAACAGTCCAGTTATTTCTTCTCCTGAAAAAAATTCTTAAAATAATTTGTTAATTAATGAGTTTGTACCCATTTGGCAACAAAGCACAAAAAAGATTAATATGTTTTGTTCCTTTAATACTTTTATAATATAAAACAAAAACGAAAAAAAATTAGACACAACTGGCTCTCTAAAAATTGTTTTGCACTCCATTAAACAATTTTTGTGATTTCATTTAAGAAACTGATCGACCATTATTTGTCCTTGGAAGGTGAACCTTTAGAATTCAATTGTCTATAAACTTTAAGAAAAGACACGGTTTCATCAGTAGACATGGCTCAGTAAGAACACAGCGTATTCATCTCCCGTCTGACAAGAGATAATTTCCTCACCAGTGTAAGGTTAAATTGGGGATTATCCCTGTCACCTTAACTTAACCTTGGAGACAGGAGTGAACAATAAATCTCCACGCCAAAGCTTCTAATCACCTTGATTGGTTCATTTTCCACATGTGATGTGAAGTCAGATAAGGCATAGAGTCTTATTTTCACCAGACAGAGGCCTAATTTCCACCAGGCATGGGTTAACATAAATACTCTGAAAATAATATTTTTCAGTTATTCCACCAAAAAACACCTTCTTTTTATTACATAAGTTGACAATTATGTCTGATCAATTAATAAAATATGTCAAAGATGGTTGATATGTCCTCCTGACAAGAAAATGTTGTGTTTTTTAGATTTATTTCACTTCTGTATAATTTGTTTGAATTATTAGATCGTTTACAGCTGCGACATCACTGTTGTTCATAACGTAAACAGAGGAGAAGAAGCTTATAGGCACGATCTGAGGTGCTAGTTAGAGGAAGAAGGCTAACAGGTACCTGTCCGCTATCAATCAACTACCATGAGCTGACAATAAGCCAATAAAGTCACCTTCAAGCGGATAGTCTCCTGATAGATTGCCCGATATTTCAATATGGACACCATCATCTCCGTTTTAGTGTGATATCTATACAACACGCCTGATGGCTTTCAGATAAATGCTTTTAAATATTATGAAAGTTGATACTTTTTAGTGTCAATAACATTGATTCTTTCACCGTCACACATCTCCTATCTTTTGTTTTTGAAAGTTGATACAAAACACATAATTGGTCATAAATCTGCTGTCCTAATAAAAGTTGGCACAATTAATTAGTCAAATTGTAAACAAATCATATGAAATGTTGAAGGTTTTAATTGAAAATATGTTGTTGTTTATTCACCCAAGTTACTAAAAAGTAAAACAGCACAAAGCAGATTTCAGAATACAGAATACAGTTATACTCATGATTTTCAATAGTATATTAGCAAAGAAACAAAATTTAGCTTGTCTTGCATACGGATTCCATGTTTGGTATCTAGCTAGTATGGCTATGCAGTGCTCTAAGCAACTGTGTTATACATGCTGTTCACATAGATGTATACTTAATTGGGTTTAGTGGAAACAAGGAATCCTTCAAAAAGGTTACAGCAATTTTGTTAACACCTAGCTTCATATAGGATATATATATGAACTTATCCCACGATTATTTTGATTACTTCAACTAAAAGGATTTAGTTAGTGTCAGAGAAGACCGGTGTTAATAGAACTCATGTGTGTTTTAACCATTCCTGCTAAATTGTCAGAAAAGTCAAACATATGCTCAGAGGTATGGAAGTCATTTCTATGTTTTTCAAAATACAGCTTTTGACAGCTTTTTTCTTGCTTCTCAAGAGTGTTATTTTGTCTCTTTATGACATCATTTATAATTAGTTTTTACAGCAGCACCCCAATCCTCAGGGTGTCGCATAGAAAGCAAAAATACAATAAACATGAAGTACATTTAATTGTATGTAAACTAATAAACTACACACGCAAAAATTCTGTAAGGACGATTTAATGTAAAAAATTAAATTCTATTCAGAAAGTCTTTAGATTGGGTAAGTTATGCTGGGAAAACAGGCAATTGTAATTGAATGATTGCGACGATTTGAATGCCATTGGTACATTGATACTATCCCTGCGATCACAAAACTATAATCACCTGTGTGTCCTCCGCATTAGTAGCGAAAATCGGTACTTAAGGGGGAGGGTGGGGCAATCTCTCTGATATGTATTAAGCTCAATGCTTAATGACATTCCACTTATACTATTGTGATGTATTCCAAAGGATAAGAAGTGATTATAACACAACTTGAAAATAAAAAGTATTTTGTTCTGTTGGAAAATGAAAACAAGGAAATCACATAGTAAGTACAAGGTTAAAAGAAAAGAGGGGAAAAAAAAAAAACTCAGATCAGTTATTCTGAAGATAAACCAACTTAAAATTGGTAACATCACATAGAAAACTGATTGGTGTTCAACGATGTGATCAAGAGAAATTCAACAGGGGTAGATTATTCAACAATTAACAGCCCTACAAACACAAAAAGAAAAAGTAAAGTGCATGCTTTGCTGGAAATTTAATCTTCCTCCACTGGTAAGACAGTGAGACAAAAAAGGTTTCAAATAAACACACTTTGGAACTTTTTTTAGGTTTTCAAATATTCAAGTTATCTTATTTTATTAGCAAAAGTGAATTGACCATGACATTTATCTGAAATGCTAGGGTATTCTATTTTTGTGTAAAAGAAGATAATTCTGTTGTTGTGAAATACAAAATAATTTTATTGATTCGTGTAATTCTATTGTTATGAAATACAAGACAATTCTACGGGTGTGAAGTACAAAACAATTAATGTTATTGTTGTGAAATACAAGACAAATATATTGTAATGAAATTTTACTGTTGTGTAAAATAAGATAGTTTTACTGCTTTGACAATCAAATTATTATAAACTACAATACAATTTATATTGTTATGAACTACAAGATAAATCTATTATTATGAACTACAAGATAATTCTATTGTTGTAAAATACAAGACAATTCTATTGTTGTAAAATACAAGACAATTCTATTGTTGTAAAATACAAGTATATTGTTGTAAAATACAAGTATATTGTTGTAAAATACAAGACAATTCTATTGTTGTAAAATACAAGACAATTCGATTGTTGTGAATTGCAATGCAATTCTATTGTTGTAAAACACAATACAATTCTATTGTTGTGAAATGCAATGCAATTATACTGTTGTGAAATATGATGCAATTCTACTGTTGTGAAATACAAGACAATTCTATTGTTGTAAAATACAAGACAATTCTATTGTACAATACAAGACAATTATATTGTTGTAAAATACAAGACAATTTGATTGTTGTGAATTGCAATGCAATTCTATTGTTGTAAAATACAAGACAATTCTATTGTTGTGAAATGCAATGCAATTATCCTGTTGTGAAATACAATGCAATTCTACTGTTGTGAAATACAAGACAATTCTATTGTTGTGAAATACAAGACAATTCTATTGTTGTAAAATACAAAACAATTCTATTGTTGTGAAATGCAATGCAATTCTAATAATGTGAACCTCAAGAAGAATTAAGTTACAAATCAATATAGAAATAAGTTGGGTGTATTAATGGTGTCCACTTGATACATCCAATTGTGCTGAATATTACTATCAGAGATTGATTATCGACAATAATTAAAGGGACCACTAGAAACACGACAGCATTAATATTGATTCCTTGAATCAATTGATTTTCTGTCCTCACAGATGGGTATTGTACAACGCTTACTTTTGAAGTGACAGGTTCATATCATAATTTACAAGGTCATCGCATTTTTAGTCAAGACACAGAATGTCTTTGTTCAAGGTGACTTGATTTCATGGCAATTAAAGTCAAAGCTAACGAGAGGTCGCAAGGTCGGCCTGATATGCAATCAAATATTTCTTGAAATTCAAGATGTCTTTGGATATCACCCTGATTACATGCTATATAAATACCATTTCTTTGAAACTTGAACAGAAACATAGTGTCACCCTAGTTTCATGCAAACACCATCATTGAAATTCAACAGATGTGTTGTTTGGTGATCAAACTCATTTCATAACACATACACCCTCCTTGAAATTCAAAATACATGTTGTTTATATTTATATTCATCACATGGAACACACATTCTTAGATTGATTGGAATTCATTAAGTGGTTTTCAAGTTTATGACAGTTAGTTAACAGAAACTGACAACAGATTTTCATAGGTACTATATTATTCAGTAATAATATTTTTTGAGAAGAAAAAAAAATCTAAATTATTAACTGACAAAATCAAATAAATCCAAAAAAAATTAAAATAATTTTTTTTTTTTAGAATTTCGTTTCCCATGGAAAATATAAGTAAAACATGTTAATACGATAAGGGAAACAAAGCACAACAACTACAATATCCTTATAGTTTTGCATTGATAGCTGTCTTTAGTCGCA
>JAVFBW010128843.1:0-23511 GCA_034783835.1 Mopalia ciliata
CAATGCCCTCCGATGTTAAACCCCAATCAAACAAAAAAACCTTTTGTTATGACAACAAACCATTTTAAAACGACATTTAATTGTAAAAAAAAATAATTGTTTAACAAATAAATGTGACTTAAAATTGGTTGTAGAAATAATGTTTGAAATCCCAGTATGTGTAATAAGTGGTTGAATGTTATGTATATTTGACAGTTATTCAGTTTTTTTTCATAAGATAAGAAGTAGTATTAATATGATTTTAGTGTTTGGTTGGATAAAGCTTTCCTTTGCCATAGTGCTCATAAAGCTAACGAACAAACAGGATGCAGATATGTTGTTGTTGTTAGTTTACATCTAGTGTCATTGTTTTATCTCCGGCCTATGATCGTTAATTATGTTCACCTTTTGGGCTAGCAGCCATCATGTAAGTAAAATAAGAAGGTCATTAAACCCCAATCAAACACTCAGTTTGGTGATTTCATGTATTAACTTCAGGATTTAACACGAGAATTTTCTTCCTCATTTCAGGTTCTTCTCGGTATTGTCACACTGTTGACCTTTGTACCCACACCGACAGCTGCCACTCACCAATCAGGATCTCTGGTTCTCCTCAGCTGTGCTCTCTGGGTTACTCATGAACTACGTAGAGTGCCCAAGTAGAGGAGAGTGTCAATCTCTGGAGCCAAGGCCTTATTGAAGAGGCGCTATAATTTACTCTTATAAGACCTCCATACTGTTGTGTTACATATAAAAAGAAATGTGGTTTCTGTGGTTATTTTTAGAATTGTGCTTTTTCCAGGGTTTTTCCCTTTCTTGGGACTGAAGTTTGATCATTGGGAGATGGCAGGTACCTCATTGTTGCCCTGGTGCTCTCAGAGCTGAGGGGCAACATGACGCCGACCTTTTTGTGATATATTAGTACTATGTTTGTATTTGTCTTGTCTTTGTTTTGCCAGTGGTGTTAAGTTTAATTTCTTTCGCCCATTGGCCTGGCATGTGCTTGAAATAACCTTAAGTATGGTATTAAACGACTGTATCGATAAAACCAAAATGACTGATGTATGTTATTCAACACCTTGCTGCTTTATACTCAAATATAGACAGGAGAGTCGAACTTCTAGAGGCGACATCTCCTGGTTGGAAGAAAATTATCATGTGACAACTGTGGTATAACTCTGTATACAAACCAGGCTCAATCAAAATGAAATTTCTCAATCATATGAAATAAATAATCAGCAGGCAAATACAGCAATTTATCTGTTTATAAAACTAGGCGATTATGTTTAATTCTGTAAAAAAAATAAAAAATATTGTGTTTGTACTTGGAAGAAATGTATAAGAAGTACCACAGCTGTGAAAAATAAAAGCATTTCTGAACAGTTTATATTGTTACAATATTGTCACTACATGTATAAGTAATCTCTAATATTATTTTTAACAGGTTTCTTCTTATGTACATGTCTTGCCGTTGTTCCATGAACTTAACTTCCAGTGGATGAGTTGTTGTTGTTGGAAAAAACACCCATAATGAATGAATCCATGAGGTAATAAGATATCACTATGTCATTGTTCTGTGATAGTGGTATATATAATTTTGTTGGCTCCAAAAATGGTGTCAGGAATGATTTATTATTGTCTTCAAAAATGGCATGTAGGTATTATAATTGCAACAAAAAAAATGGCAATTTATAATGGTATACATTATTATGGCAGCGATCATAATGTGTGTTATAATAATCATTTCTGTAAAAAGAAAGTGGGTAAAATGATATTAAAGCTAGAGATGGCGCTCCGTCCTCATATAATTCATGTACTCTTGAGTATGAGGTTAAGCCTCAAACATACAAACATCTCTGAATACACCCTTGTGGCCATGACTTAGCCATTAGCATATCAGTCAGTTTTGTTGTTAGTAGAAGATTTAAAGATTAATGGCATTGATAATATTGAACTATATCACAGGTTTTGTTTTGCATTTGATATTTTAGCATTTGTTATTACAGCATTTTTGCAGAAAGGCGCATAATTTAACTTTGTAAGCTTGGAAAGTAAATATTTTTTTTGCAGTTATAAATAAAATGGTTTTATATAATCTTCCAAAAGCTTAATGACCAAAGTATCGTCTTATGTCCTACATTCTAATCATGTTGACAATTTTTTTTATATATATTTTAGTTAATGTTACAGTATATAAGTAAGAAAGACGTAATTTACCCCAGACTTGTTGTTACAAGTTACATATATTTGTAATGTAATATATTTGTTTTGTATTGTTGTAAATCCTACAACTTATTTTTTAGATTTTTTAGTTGCTTGGTCTATTATTATTCATATATAATATTTCTTACAATTGGAAACGTTATTGTTGCTTTGCTTTATCCATTTTCTTCTGTAACCTAGATGTACCAAATATGGTTTACGTGATTTTTTGAAGTGTTACAAATAGTGAGAGATACGATCTCTAAGCAAACTACAAATATCTTAGATGAGAATAGGTATCTCTTTTAATTGGATATACAGTGGACAGATATCTCTGCAGTTAAAGACTGGATGGAAGTTTGAGCTGAGGGACAAGGGTTTCGATAAGGGCTTCTGTTGTCGATGGCAATATATCGCATGTTTTGCTGTCCAAAATACTGACATCTTTGACCAGTCGACTGTGATAAATATATATATATTAACAGTATACCATTTATGCTAAGGTTTTGGTCAGTTGCTTTCTTAGGATACGTTGTGCTTGTGGACAGAGTTCCTTCCATTCATCGATTTCAAAATTTAAATTTGAAAGAGTAACTTGAAATGCTCTATTTAGTACTTTTAAATTCAATGTTTTAGATAAAACCAAATTATTCCTTCCGTTGTCTCTTTAATAATAATGCATACAAAATGAACTGTATTTTTATTGTTTAATACTGTTTTGTTGTCTCCATCTTCAATGTTACATATTTTTTTTTATTATTTGCTAAATTAGGGATATACTAACATTAATTGACTATAATTAAGTGAAAATTTCAAAGGTCCATTTGTTTTGCTGTTGCTCCTAATCCTTTATTGTTATAACGGCCTTCAACGCCCACAAGTTTATTCTGTGGAATTTCCTATATTCTCACCCGTTAGTTTGTATTGCCACATCCTTTGTGATCAAATAAACGTACTATTTTTTTTTAATTTAACATTATTTCCTGAAATAATTTGCCTATTATCCATTACACTCTTGCTATCTATTTTACAATGTGTCTTCTGCACAGTCAAAACATTGGGAATAGCGTCAAGTTTAATCAAATAAGAGAAAATATTTACGACCAAAAGGATGGCATGTACCCAACGGTTCATCATCTTGAGACAATGAGACATTCGGTTAAAAACCTCAAACACAGGTTCTTAAGCAAACCGATGTCTTTGTTGCATTACTTCTAACCGAAGTTCATGCTGGCTCAAAATTATAAAGGTTTGGAATTAATAGCAATAATATTCGACGCAAAGAGTTGTCTGTTCGTCACTGTATCTTGCCTAAACTCGGCCTCGAATTAGATTTTAAACTGATGGAATTGCGGTGCTAGTTTTCACTAGGTTTCCATCCGGTTTTCTGCCGTATTTAAGCAAGGGGCAGTGTGAAATGGACAATCTGTCGTAATAATACCCTTGAGCACGAGGTGAAAGCCCAATCAAACATACTGATGGAGCCAATATTCACAACTCAATAGACGAGGAAGATGCAAATACGTATCTTATAAACTATAGCCCGCGGCTGTGGCTTATTCGTGATTTGTCCAATATGGCAAAATTAGAACAGAAAAATATTTACTCATCGAAAAAGAGTAAGACATAGACTCTGACAGGAGAACAGAAGTATTTGGAAAATAATTTCGGCAAGACTTCATTCGTGGAAATTGCCATTTTGTGTGTTATGTGAGGAGAATTCGAACTTGGATCGGTTCAACAGCATATATTCGTGCGACTGTCAGTAGTCGCTTACATGAATACACGGGCGATCACTCAGGCGATCAGTCGCTGGCGATTAAAAATCGGCCGATAATATCAAACATGTTTGATCTGAGCGACTGGTCCGCCGACCGGCTTCGGCCGTCGCCGGCCGGAACACACGTGGCGATTTTTCAAGCGATTGGTACAATAGCCGCTATCGGCGATTATAATCGCCCGTGTGTCCCCTGCATAATGTTAGCGTGTGCGCTTTCTAAACTGAACCGGCTTCGATGTACCGTTCACCTGCCTCTGAATAACATATAACGTTATATCCGTATGGCCGCGGAAGACATTTTTAAGCGAGTGTGGTACTGCTGAGAAATAGTTGATTTTGATATGATAATGGAAGTCGAGTAGCTGTTTTATGGGTCGGTCCAACCCAACCGTGTCTAAAGAACAAAATGAGATGGTTTATATATTAGCAGATAAAGTGCCGAATCGTGGTATCGTTCTGTTAGTTCTAAAGATTAGGAAGCCTATATAGCTATAGACGAGGGCTCAATGGCCGCCACTGCTCCGAAAGCTTCGACACATGTACGCTCAGTAAACAACCGCTATTTATATATACACATCATTTTGTTCCAGCTGTGTTAAAAGGATTTGTAAAAGTAAATAGCTGTTAATTAATGAGCCCACGGATATTGTGTAGGCCTATACTCTCTTGGGAATTCTGTACAATGTGTTTGGGTATAAAACACTTGAAGTGTTGTTCACTGTATATGGCAATTGTATTATAGTGTATATATATATTGTTGTTTGAAATGATCCTTACTGCCAATATACATAATTGATTTGTTTTTTTTTATTTTAAATCCTAATAAATATTGTAAATAAAGTTTTCACAAACAGTCAAAAACTCACATAGTTTCACAAATTAAGAGCTCTTCGTATATTCCTGCTCCCTTCGTACCTTTATTGATCGTCATGTTGAAATGTTCCGTCAATGCTTGTTATTCGAATGTTAATTATTTATAATTTGAAGCATTTTTTTTGTATTGTATTACTAATAGAGAGACAAAGGTACAAGATTTTGATATTTTGAATATATATTTATATGTCATACTTCCGGCTCCTATCTCGAAAACAATTTAATATTTAGATTTTTAAAATATGATTATTTATACTTCAAGTTTTTTTTTTTAACATTTTGCGTTTCTATATCGGATAACTTATTTGTATATTTTAATTGTCTAGGTCAAAGGTAAAAAGTTATACTTTGTTTTTCGGGAGCCGATCAGGAGTACCGTTCAATATTAAAATTCAATCATGCATTGTGCTTTAATTGATGATGTTTCACGGCCAGGGAACTATGCTTTCTTCATTACCACATACCCACATATCAAGGTGGAATAAAATCCATCATTTTTAAACCCGTTAGAAATCAAAACAGTGGATGAACGCATCGAGGTCCGGTGTATAAATGATGGTAAATTACAGCTAACATAGGTTAGGACGGGTCTCCTTACAAGAACAGTCCTTTTTAAATTTGTCTGTCACATAGCTGGTTTCTCTCAAACCGTCTTTACTTTTTGGATGGTGACGAGCTTTTATTAGATTCCGGCCATATTGATCTTATCAGTTTTTACCAAAATAAAGTGCCAGAAATACGATGTCCTGTTTGTTTGGAACTAGACACCATTTGCATGTTTACAATTAGTTTATAATTAATACACATGTAATACGACCATTATCACAGGGCTTAAACCTCGTTATTAAAACGAGTAGGGTTTTGTCAACTGCTGACGATTTGTACGTAATATAGAGTCAATTACCCCAATTAATATCTAATTACAAAATGTTGCTTTCACAGATGTGAAGGGCATTTAATTCTATACCTATTGATATACAGACACTAAACTGTAGGTGTCAGGCATTAGCCGATCAAATTACATTACTAACACCTGCGCGTTGATTGGCCGTTTACATGACGCCTGCTAATGACAGGTGCCTACAGTGTTGTCGCTTTCACACGGAAACTGACAAACAGCTAGATTAACGAAGGTTAGTCTGATTAGGCTAGTTTTTTTTTATGATAGAGAAGAACTCTTTCGCGTTGTTGACAATCGCCCTCACACGATTCAGCGTAAAATCTTAAAAACTAAATAAATAATTCATTCCGTAGCATATTCTGGTTTGTTTTCCTAATTGATTACGCCCATACATGCTTCAACGCAATGCCATTTTGTTTCTTTGAAAGAAAATGTTTTGTTCCGTTCACGGAAACTAGTTATTTGATTGATTTCTGAGCCAGATTAGCTTTCTCGATGGTCGTTCGGTATAATGGGGATGGCTGGTTGTGATCTAGTATAATAAAGTTTTGTGTTTGAGTGTAGTATCGTATCCAGCTGTGTTTATATTCTGGATATTCCACCGATACAAAAAATTAGCTTTATGGAGGGCTGCAGCAACAATGAGAGATTGGTAATCATTCTTGCCTTCCATCTTCAAGGCTTGAAGGGTATTGATTAACCATCATCTCGGTCTTATGTAAATACTAACACTGTGGATTGTGTGCATGTAATGTGTTTTATTCGCGATGTTACACGTGTATTTTCACCTTTGACCCTACAATAACTTGGCCATTCTTTTTTTAAATATCATTATTATGAATAGTGGTAGTATTATTAATGTATTATATAGCGATTATCTCCCTTTTGCCATTGTAAGTCCCGGTCCTTTATTCATTGGTGAGGGCTTTGTAACCATCGATCAAATTACCATCTAGATTTTCAACGCATTCTATAACTTTGAGATGATCCAGAGCAATTGCAATTTTTCTCATCGTATGAGATATTAGTATTGTGCGATTAAGTTTTAAACACTATCAATATTGTTTTGAGTGAATAACAAAAAAGATCTCCCACGAGAGACAACACTTACTATTAATATCATTAATTCACTTCAACTCGCTTTCTCGGTAATATGTAATATGAAAAATTAAGAATGTCAGAATGGGATCGTTGTAAACTCTTTTTGAGATTTGTGTGCTTGAATATTTTAAAGCAATTGATGATAAGTCCTAAATATGCATTCAAATGGGATAAGTTTGTGTTGTTGTTGAAGGCCATTTTGTTCACCGCCGCGATACTTGCCCTCTTGACCAAGAAATGGCTTTGGGATATTATATCAGTCACCTCCCATCTCCGTCTATTGTGGTAACTATTCACAAGTTGTCTCCCTTGTGTCATTGGGGCTGCACGATATATTCGTTGGGAAGGGAGAGTAGACGTCACCCCAGAAAGTAGTCCCGGCGGTGGCAAAGCCGTCAGAGTAACAAAAAATGTATTCATTACAGTGAATAACAGATTTGTAAGCAAAGGAACTCCTGACACTCCATCATTATATATAATTAGAACAAATTTACCATAAACCATTATTTACCAGTATTTAATTTATCCGCAACAAAACGCATTTAAAGCATTAAGTTAAAAAAATATAAAGATGATGGTAAATTCTTACTTTTAATTGGTACAATAAAAAATGTGTATGTATTGGTTCAGTTTTTTAACACATGCATGAGGTGACTGCATAGACTTTCTGTGTAATTGTGTAGAAATTATGTGCGATCGTATAGACTTTCTGGGTGATTTTGTAGAAATTATATGCGATCGTATAGACTTTCTGTGTGTATGTGTAGAAATTATGTGTGATTGTATAGAATGTCTGTGTGATTTTGTAGAAATTATGTGCGATCGTATAGACTTTCTGTGTGTTTCTGTAGAAATTATGTGTGATTGTATAGATTTATGTGTGATGGTGTCGAAATTATGTGCGATCGTATAGAATTTCTGTGTGTTTGTGTAGAAATTATGTGTGATTGTATATAATATCTGTGCGTTTGTGTAGAAATTATGTTTGATTGTATAGCATTTCTGTGTATTCGGTAAGTTAATACTATGGAACGGGAATTTAAAAAAGAGCGGACTAACTGCTGATATACTGCCATAATTTTAACAGTAATATTCAATCATATATTTTATACGTGGCTGAAGATTCTATTTAAATCAAAGGGTATGTACGATAAAAATGTACTCTATCTATTTTTAATGACTTAGATTAAACTAAAAATACCGTACTTTGCTTATCTGAAGATTGAGTTTGCAAAGACCCACGGCAGTGAGCACTGGTATCCACCCAAAATAAATTTTATAGTCTTGGAAAAAAAAACCCATTATAAACAGGAAAGTAAGCTAATTATACTAGGCCATGAAATAATTTTTTTTAAACGAAATACGCCTGTGAATTTAAACCGATACGTTTAAAATTGTACTTTCCGTGCTTATAAGTACCATTTGTTAAAAGAAGTCTAAGGTATATAAGGACGGTCTCCTTTCAATATTTCTGACATGTGACATGATGACATCGTGACAACAACTAGTAACCAATCAATTTCAGCGCGTGCAGGTCTCTAATAGAACAGATAAGCAGATCCACCTTCAGCCCATCCTTCCCCGTGGCAATATTTCTCCCACCATCTACCAGATTAACGATCGTCTTTAAGGTTTTACTAGTATTGCGCTTTTCTGATAACTTCACTCCTACAGGGCGCGGTGCGACTAAATATGACATAGGGACGTCTCGTGATCACACGTGCGCCGGTCGATAGTTGATTACAAGGATTCTAAGAATACGGGTCGAGGGGGCGTGTTCAAGAGAAGGATTTCTCCTACAAGGTATGGGTACTCCGACAAACACGTTAAAGGCCACACTGCTTTTCCTCGCTAATTATCCACATAATTCCGAAAATGCGAAATCAAACTAATTGACACTGATGCTGCACAACCGAGAGGGCGGTACCGTTGCTGAGGATGCGTGTGGTCACAGGCTTCTCGGATCACGAGGTGGTCCTGTTGGCCAGGAGATATAAGACTTAACTCCTGCGGCTTTGGTAGCATACGTGGTCTTTAGTCGAACGCAGTTCAACAAGGCGATCAGGCTCGGCGTCACATCGCCCGAAGTGTGGCGCTAGGATCCGCCATCTTGACGCTTTTGTCCATGGCGTGTCGTCAACCAATTCTCACTATTCTTCCGATTTCACACGCGTTTGGCTCAATTAATCTGCTTTGTTTGAAGCAGAGTTTTCTATTGAAGCCCCGAATCGCCATCGAATCTGTAAGGGGGTTATTAGCACCGATAAACTGTGGTTCTTCCCAAATCACTTCGGGCAAGTTTTTGTCAACAAAGGGGATATCTGCTCTATATCATTATAATGGGTGTCTGGAGGGGTTTTATATCACGGTTTCACCAATTTTATAACTGGCTTTTATTCCCTTAAAAACATTATTTATCAGAGCGATTGGCTATTGCTATGCCTTATAATTAGTGGAGACCAAAGACAAAATCTAAAAATAAATCGACTGAAATTCAACATCTTCAAACAGATATGTGAAACAAATGTTTGTAGCCAGATTTAAATAAGAACTCTTGTGCAAGTTGAAATGGATAACGCTAGTGACTGTACGTTTTTTTTATATTGGCAGAAAAACATTTACTAATTGTTGACAATTGTCGGAAGAGGAATGACAGTCTGAAAGGTAAACAAAAATTGCCCTTGTCAAGGGGCTTTCTCCAGAAGAAGTTGAATTGGTTAAACAAAGAAAGACTTGAATTTATTTACCGTGGATATTCTCTCGAGTCCATAACTGGCTGAATTTAGTTACAAATTTCAGTTTTCCGAGATCCGTTGTTTTTAAACTGCACAGGAAACAATTAACATTGGATTCGGGTGGCCGTTTTATAAAACTTTCATGCTGTCAATATTCCTACATCAAACTTCAACAATTATTGATAATGTAAGTGAGTGACTATCTGTCACTGCGTTTCTGAATACACGAACAAAACAAGCAAAAATAAAAATAGTGACAAGCGTTATATCTCATTTCCAATCACACGCTTTAACCTAAATCCAGTGTACTGGCCGTCTAACCAGGAGACTAACGCACGGTTGCAAAATATAAAGTCGGCATTAACACAATAAATGTTCAGACAATTCAAAATGTACTTACTGTGATCGATTATTTTATCTTACCTGTAACAGTTATTTGAAAATGTCATTAAATTATTGATTTTCTTTCTTAGTACCGTTGATTTTATATGCTGATCTCGAAATTACTTTCCAAAATCTGCAAAGGTCTTAAAATAATCAAAAAACATAATTAAAGAAGAGATAGTTTACGTTTTTTATTCTTTCCAATATATGTAACGAGCCGTCGACCTCATTGGTATTTTGTTTTACATGATGTCTGATAGCGTATTGTTATGCCGCACTAAAATTATAGGTATTCGCACATGTGACATTAGCAACGAAAAAGTAATCAAAAAATTATTCAAATAATAATATCTGTTCAGAGTTAAGATATTTGAATACAACAAGCCATGTATGCGACCTTCCGCCTTTATATGACTGGCGTGGCAATATAAAGTTGTGTTTTGGTGATGACGTTAAGGTTGATGAAACCACGAATAGCGAAACGAATAAACCAATGCTGCATTTGGACTAGTTTAAATTCTATAAATAAAACGAATAACCAGTAGATGAATTGATTTCCGACTGGTCTATCGCACTTGAATCCCGTTTAATACTTGTATGATTGAAACCGTTTGATATTTTGTTATTTTGTATACGATACACCTAACTATGGAAATAGTTTTACGACACCCTTCGATATAAAACCCGCCATTGTGCCAACAGGGTCGGAACATTTTTGTTTGTTTTCAAGGCATTTTCAAGACTTGATTTAGAAGCTCTTAACAGGTTGATAGCTCGACATCACATGTTAAATTCCTACATGCTACATCCAGACATGAAGGGGATTCTTACATTGTAATCAGAAATAAACCTTTATGGGATTTAAGTAATAAAAAGTTCCAGGAAACCCCCTCCCCCTCTACGCAACACACAAACACACACAAACGCACAACATTTGTTTAGGCGTATGGTTGTACGTTTAAAAGTACGTATTATTGTTGTGGACAAGTTTCGATGATAAGAGTGCAATGGCACGATTCGAAGAGAAGGTGGTTTGACTTCAAGGCAGGACATTCTTCAGTAAGCAAAAACAAAAACAAAAAAAGATGTGTATAGACATGTGAAGCTATTACTTGATTGGGCATCATTAAACTATCCAGCGGCGAAAAAAGGAATAAAATGTGCCTTAAGCGAACTAGGTCGATCTCTTTTCTCGGTTTCGAGACTAATTTGAAATATCCCAAGGAGAAATAGAACTATTTACATCCATGCCGTAATCATTTGCTCATCGGCAGATTTTTGCCACTATTAAGACAAAGATAAACGGTGGAAAAGAGCCTAATTCATGACCGGAAAATCACCGCGTTTAGTATGACAACAAACATAGAGGGTCATTAGAGCAGTGCGCATACCTTGCCTGGTTTCCGATTTGACAGGAAACCGTCTCGCGGATAGGGAACATCCTGTCATCCGGGAACCTAACATCCTCTAATAGACAAAGGAAAAGGATAGTCAGCTAGCGAGGAAACCGCTCTTAGCCAAATGTATCAAAATTGGTCTAGTCTGTCTCGAGGATGGCGTGTACAGGTCAAGGGGGTCTATTCGCCATTAAGTTAGACAGAAGCGAGTCTATAAAATGTAATGAAAGAAAATTTGCCGAAGTAGCGATCTCTCAAATTTACGGCCATTACTGGTAATTTCTATCTTGTTATGGCCGTAATAGAATTGAACACGCAAGGCCAGAAATCAATCACGGGGGCAAAAACACCAGCAAATTGCTATTTTGTTCGAGCAGAAAGAAATTAGTTTGTAGAAGATTAGACTGTTGGCTTAGTTGTTTGCTCTAATGCTTAACTGGTACCTGAAGAGCGTTCACCCTCCTCAAGCTATGTTTGTCTGAGAGTAATTCACACAAACGCGATACCTGGTGGTAAATATCAAGAAATGGTGGCAGCGGTGAGATGGACATACCGTTTATCTAGATTTACAAATATTTATGGCTTTCTTAAGGAATACAATGTCTATAGAAGCCTATATATTTTGTTATTGAAACCAGATTAAAATATATTGTTTAGCATTAAATTTATTATTAAACTATTATTAAAATACTCGGGTACACTGCGATTCTAATCACAGAAATCATGTTAGCAACATGTCATTGTGTAGATTCGTTTACTCTGTCATTTGCTGTACTCTAGTATCTCAAAGTTTCCGTGATATTCTGTCAGTGTTGGATTAATTGACTGTAAAAGGGTAAACTATGTGAGCGTGTGTAAGAAGAGGCTTCCCGGCCCTAATGCCAGCGATCAACGTTTACAGTATGCTCGTGGATACCTATTGGGGGATACAATTGACGACATAAAAAACTGAGGAGAGAGCTATTAGTGAGAGTAGAATCATTGTAAATCGCTCAAGATATCATTAAATTAAGCTGTGGTAACTACAACATCGATACACGAGATCACATCCGGCCATTAGCAGAGGAAGGATATTCTCATGTCCCTGTCATTACCTGCCAGTGCTTTACCGGGAGGCTCCGGAGGGGGTGACACGCAATGACTTAATGGTAACCGTGATGCTTTTATTCTCAACCCGGAACAATTGACGGCCAAAGGGAACGTATCAAAGACTCAGGGGACGTCGATTGGTCAGATTGATGTTTCGATTTTACCTGTACGGAATCACGCTATGACAGTTTCTGAATTCATTTTAAAGAAAACTTCTCCACTTGTAGACAGCAATTAAAACAAAGATAAGTCATCCTGGCTGTTCAGACAAAGTGCAACTATTTTCAATTTTCTGCGTTATTGTTCGTTCATTCTATATGGCTAAGAATTGCAGCGTTTATTACAAAGAGAAATATTATTATATTATAAAATAATTTCATTCCGTCGTCATATAAGTGAAATACCCTTGAGTACGACGTTAAACACCAATCAAACAAACAAAGAAAACAATCGTTCCTTGAACCCAACCGTGTGTAACCATTGGATACCGCCTGTTGCCGTGGTACATTCAAACTACGATGGTTAAATACCTATTGGTCATTTAGATCTGAGGCCTGTTTCACACAGCTATCTTAGCCTAAGTTTATCTTAATTGTCATGGCGACCAATGCTGAGCGTATTTAACGGGTTGTCATGGTAATTTAAATCAAATTTGCTTAAGAATGCTTTTGGGTACAATACCTGATCTTTATCAAACTGGATAATCCCCATTAAACAATAGGTGGTTACACATTTAGCGAAACCCAAACTACCCGAAGAAGTCTAGAAGATGATATCAGTTTTAAAGAAACATAATGTTTACCCGAAGACGTCAGAAAGGTGGTTCCAATGTGCCAAAATAAGTCGAGAAGGTGGTTCCTCCGTTAGGGAAACCTTATGTCCCCGAAGAAGTAAGGAACGGGCTTCCACACTTTGTGAAATAGAATTTACCCTAGAAAGTCAAGAGGGTGGTTCAACAGTTAGGGGAACCTCATGTATACATGGAGAAGTCAAGAAAGTAGTTAAACATTTAGGGAAGTCAAGAGGGTGGTTCAACAGTTAGGGGAACCTCATGTATACCTGGAGAAGTCAAGAAAGTAGTTAAACATTTAGGGAAGTCAAGAGGGTGGTTCCACAGTTAGGGGAACCTCATGTATACCTGGAGAAGTCAAGAAAGTAGTTACACATTTACGGAAACCCAATATTTACCCGAAGAAGCAAGGAGGTGGTTTCACATTTAGCGAAATCTAATGTATACCCAAAGAAGTCAAGCAGGCGGATTCACATTCAGAGAAACTAAAGTTTACTCGAAGAAGTCAGGGAGGTGATTACACGTTTGAGGAAACCTTATATACCAGAAGAATCAAGACGGTGATTACACATTTTGGAAAAAACCTAATGTACCTGATTATTCAATAAGATGGTTACATATTAAGGGAAATCTAATGTACCCGAAGAAGTCACAAATGTGGTTACGCGTTTATGGAAACCTAATGTACCTGACTATTAAAAAATGTGGTTACACATTTATGGACACTAATGTACCTGGTTATTTAAGAAGATGGTTACACATCGAGGGAAACCTAATGTACCTGAAGAAGTAAAAAATGTGGTTACGCATTTATTGAAATCTAATGTACCTGATAATTCAAGAAGGTGGTTACACATTTAGGGAAACCTAGTGTATACCCGAAGAAGCCAGGCAGGTCATTGCACATTTAGGGAAACCTAATGTATACCAGAAGAAGTCAAAAAGGTGGTTACACATTTAGCGAAACCTAATATATACCCGAAGAAGTCAGGAAGGTCATTACACATTTAGGAAAACCTAATGTATACCCGAAGAAGTCGGGAAGGTCATTGCACATTTAGGGAAACCTAATGTATACTCGAAAAAGTAAAAAAAAAGGTGGTTACACATTTAGGGAAACCTAATGTATACCCGAAGAAGTCAGGAAGGTCATTACACATTTAGGGAAACATACTGTATACTCAAAAAAGTATTTTTTTTAAAAAAGGCGACTACACATTTAGGGAAACCTAATGTATACCCGAAGAAGCCAAAAAGGTGGATACACATTTAGTGAAACCTAATGTATATCCGAAGAAGTCAGGAAGGTCATTACATATTTAGGGAAACCTAATGTATACCCGAAGAAGTCAGGAAGGCCATTACACATTTAGGGAGACCTATATATACCCAAAGAAGTCGGAAAGGTCATTACACATTTAGTGAAACCTAATGTATATCCGAAGAAGACACAAACGTATAGGATACTAGTAAGTTAGATTCCTAAGAGCTTCCATTTTCTTACATAGGATGCATTTTTTTTTTAAAACAAAGCAGAGTAATAACACTCATACATTTGTTCACCAGGGTGAATGGTGTGTGGGTAAAGTTATAAACTACTGTAAATGGTTCGACAATGAATGGGCAGTGTCGGCACTCAACCTATTATTGCCTTATCGCGTTTTTGTTTTAACTACGACACTCATTTTCTTATTAACTTATGCATTGGTATTGCTTGTAGCAACTAAAATAGCCGAGAAAATATATCGACATACACTGATTTCACTGGGACAGGTATTGGGAGCGGTTGGGGGAGGGTGGAGAGCTGTGTTGACAGCGAAACACTGATTTATGTGTTGAACTCGTGAATTAAGGATGTTTCAAACTGGATTGTTACAGGCATTTAACATCGAGTATGGCATTACATAAGGATAGTTAATATTGCTTGGTTTTACTTACACACATTTTTATCATGTTTCCCAATTAAACGTTTTTCTTCTCTATCTTACATCTCAACCTTCTCACTTACTAAAACGTTTATTATTCCCCCAAAAGACAATTGGTCAGCCGTTGACAAATAACACCCTATTGACATCCGCAATCCGTCTTTTACGTTTATCCTGTTGTTATGTCAATATACTCTCGAAATAAAATCGTGTCATAGATATGTTGTGTAAATTGCCCCCTATTTAGAAATAAGTTTTTTTAGAAGCGTTATAACTGTAACAAAGTGAGGGCTTTTATGAGAGCAAAAACTGGCCTGAGCCCAATATTCTGGTTTCAACCAAGGTATCATTTCTTTTAATTGAATTGATGATACCGGGACCTGTCAGACGGTATTAAGCCCATCATCCATTTGCTATATTAAATACAAATCGCCTTTTTTTCACGTCGCCTACGAGCGGAAATCAGAAATGTCGTCTGCTGATTACTTTAGAAAATCGTTTATCACTGTAAGACAAAAGATTGATTGAGCCTCGAATAAGTGCTCGAGGCTTATCTAGCAGGACTTGTTGGTTTTAGTTTTGGGCGATATCCCCTACTGATCATAAACACTGACCCATGTAGTCAACACGTGATTCCAAGCTAATCCCAGTCCGTAATAATCCACGTTTTTCATTTAACCTGGATACCCAGCTTCAGACGCATAGGGCCGGAGATCTGTTTTACTGATGCGATAAATTTGTGTTCGTATCCTTTTGAGGATTCGCCGCGCTGTTTATTGGAGGACAAGCAACACACGACCCAACTTTGGTGAAATAAAGAATGACATTTCTCCAAGCACAATAGCCAATAGTGTGCGAACAAAGACAAGAAAAATCATTAAGGCAAGGCTTAGCAGCACAGTTGGAGACTTTGTAAGTAATTATCTGTCCAGGTAGCCGCTAACTTTAAAATGAGTCATATCGATGTCTATGGGTGGTCAGGGAAAGATTTTCAATTGGAAAAAACAGAAGAGATGCCCCGGAGTCTCCGCATTCAACACTAAACCGGAGATCGAATCCCTTTAAAGAGTACCAATTGATCGTACACAGTGATCGTCAACTATATTTTATTGAACGGTTCCGCTCACTTTACGATTCTCTTGAGTTCGAGGCGACAAGCAGTTTGGTCTGCCCATCAGCTTTAATCATGGAATGGATTAAAAGTTTGAAGCGGCCGAGAATTTACGTCCTTAGACACGGAAGAAACAACAGTGCCATTCACAAGCGTCTAAGACTATTGTTGTAAACCTATAACAAGTCAGAGGTTTTTATGTCTTTTTTCAAGAGAGGCGTTTATTTACCAGACGAGTTTATAGTCGGTCGTGTACCCAGAACCACAGGCTAGATTGATCCATCCATTCGTCCTTAGTCCACCAATCATTAACCCTAGTCCGTCCGTCCGTCTAAATAGAAACGTGTAAATTAATAGATTTTGAGCCAGTTTGCCGTTCTCTTATACACTGTAAATCGAAACGTTTAGGTTTTAAACGCAATAATAAACGTAAAACTGTAACATTTTATAAACACAATAATGTGTTTACAGCCATAACTAAACACAATGTTTAAATAAGTTAAACACTTTGTTTAAAATCCAAAACAATATGTTTAGGTCCATTAAAAAAAAACTATACACCTGTTTTCGTTGAAGTAACAGAAAAATATTTCGCCTTTCACTGATATTATTATTTTACGGTGTATAGCGATGCGCTTTTTGATCGAAATTTATCCTAAAATAAAATAAAAACGTGCATAGACCAACAATGACCTACATTTCACAGAAGTTTTCTTGTTTTGATTTACAAATCAGAAATGTGAACAGCCCGGATTTTTTCTCAGATTAAAGACAAATGTATTCGCTTGTCTGAATGCATTAGGAGTTCAGATTGAATCTAATTGGGCTGAGAACATAGCACGTGCTCGTTGTGTAAAACCAAACGGTTAGAACGGAATCAGGATTAGATGTTATCTATATAATATCACTGAAATAACATGTTAAATTGAATGCTAATAAGAGCTGTATTGTTTGAAGTAAAGAGCGATTACACCCGTCGTGTAAAGAAATTGTAGAGTTCCGGCCTTGTAGATGCGAGCGGCTTTTTTGCAAGACAGCGAAATTATAGTTTACTGTCTTGCTCAACCACTTTCTATACCTTTGTAATTAAACCTCGCACAATTGATTGTTCCTGACAATGGGGTTTATATCAGTATATCCACACTGAAATACTCCACCCGGTGGATTTCAGGAAATGTATCAGTAATTACGAAATACTTGGTCTCCTTTAGAGTTAAATACTGCTTTATTTGAACATAGTTAACCCATTTCTTTATATTTCCAATCGATGATTTGATATATATATGCATTTTTTCGATATCAGGGATCACTCTTGAAGTAAAAAAAAATTAAGCCAATTTATTTTAATTCAATCAAATTTTTGGGGCGACCAACTAGAACTAACGCTGAATGAACGGACGATGGGTGTCGGGATTAATGTGTCGAACAATCAATCCTTCAGTAGACCGATCTTCTGCCAATGAATCAATCAATGAATCAATCAATTAATTAATCAATCAATCAATCAATAAATCAATCAATCAATCAATCAATCAATCAATCAATCAATCAATCAATCAATTAATCAATCAATCAGTCAGCCAATCAGTCAGCCAACCAAATATCCAGCCAACCAACCAACCAGTCATCCAACCAGCCAATCAATCAATCAATCAATCAATCAATCAATCAATCAATCAACCAACCAATCAATCAATCAATCAAGCATGTAATAAATCAACCAATTAATCAATCGACCAATCAATCAACCAGAGACTAGTTCTCCCGCAATTTAATCAAGAGTTACAAATATTGCTTTATAGCAAAAGAAGGCTTTGGTGGGTTTAGCTCATCGGAATTAACTTTTAAGTTACTGTAAGCCATATATTTCTATATTTTAACTACTAAGTGACATTCTATTATAGCTTTTTTTAAAAATTAATATTCAAATTTAATCGACAGTAGTTACATTTCAGTAAACTTGACGCATTCTCAGCGTTCCGGAATCAGTTATCTTTGAATACCCAAAGTGTGTAACGGTTCAATCGACGTGCAGCATACTTTTAGGATGGTTTTTCTTCTCATGATTAGCCATTCGTTTTCCGATTAGGTTTCAATCGCTCTGATATTTTATTTCTCCAGAAATTAGCAAACCAAAGCAAGTCACGTTTCACAGGGGTAAGCCCTTTTTAAGAGGCAAGCAAATTTGTCTTTAAAACAAGAACAAATATTTCTACTTGCCTGCAGCGGGATTAGAACCCATGTCTTATATATATCTACATGTTTAAACGCATCCTGTGTCAATGGGATGGATTTTTACAAATATGTTAAAATGAAATGTTAAAGGAGGCTATATGAGAATGCTTTTCGACCAATAGTTCTGCAGCTGAAACGTTCGTCTTAAATTGTACCAAATACCGATTTCTGACAATTCCAACGGTCAGTGCACTAGTGTGATATCTCAATTTTCATTAATCTCGATCTACATTTATAAATTATTTCATGAGAACCTTGAAGCCTAAATTGCCTCGCATAATTTACTGTATTTTCCGGAGTGAAACGCCTATCAAATACAAAAACGCAGTGCTACAAATGAGCCATATCTTTTCCGAGAGTTAGCATTTTTAACCATTCAAAAATAGAAAACTGTCCAATGTACTTCTTCATGTGCTGTTGGTGGACTGATATAGTATTTTGTATCTGATATATTATACTACTTTGAACTTATAAAATTAAAACATATTATTGACTTTTTAGAAGACTAAAATTAAATATGATAATAATATTTTAGTAAAACAAGACAGGTATAATCTCCATTTGGGCAAAGTCGTTCAAGAACAGAGTCTCTTATGGATCAAGCAAATCATGAAAGCCACGGGCGGAAATCGTTATACTGTTGTTGTTGTTGTTGTACCACCAGAAAACTGCTGTTTAAACTTGAAGAATAATGTTTAAAAGAGTTCAAACAAATTTGTCTATTAACAACACATAGATATTTCGAAAAACGTATATAAGTAAATAATTGAATTAAACTGAAATAAATTAAACTACATTCTTAATCTGATAAAAAAAGGAGAGTCAAATTTAACATTGATTCAATCATATTTTATTATATTACAACCATTTGTATAATTAGCATTCAACAACATATATACATATAAATATATTTCTTATATAAACAATTTGTATTTTTCGTATTTCCAGCTAAGACAAGATTAGAATAGAAACCAGGGTTGAGCACAATCATTTTCATGTTTCATATTTTCTTGACTAAATTTTAATAGCACACTTTTTTCATATTAGAAAGTATCTCCGAAAGTGCGTTCTTATTTAAATGTAAATTAACAACACAACCTTTATCCTTTCTCCATTTTTTTTTCAAAAAAAATTTTGCATTCTGAGCTTAAGGCAAATGGAATGTATGTTTCATAAATAATCCAAGTCGTATATTCTCTTAAATTTAAATATATTGCTCCTGATCAAAGAACTCGGTGTAAACTTTTTAAATGTGCCGGAAGTGCGGCCATTGCATGTGAATAGTACTGAGCGTGTAGAGAGGAGAGGGGAGAGGCGAATACTTGGCTGAGGTCGCTCGTTGTTAGGCTGGATTTACTCTGATGATGAGCCGCTAGTCCGTGCATGTCGGTATCATCACGATATATGACTGGCACCCTAACAAGTCTTTGGGATGAGGCGGCTTGTGCTAGAGTAGCTGCCTCCATATCAGCCGTTAATTGTCGTTTCCATTTATTTCTGCGATTTTGAAACCAAATTTTGACTTGTGTTTCTGTGAGATTTAATGATGTTGCCAAACCAGCCCTTTCTGAACTGGACAAATATCGCTTCATGTCGAATGTGGATTCAAGCTGAAACACTTGGCTTCTTGAAAATACTGTTCGGGTCTTTTTCTTTCTCTGACACCGAGACCCGTCTTCATTGTCGCTGCCTTCGTCGACATCTTTTCCTTCTGCATCCCCTCGACTTTCTGTCGAGAGACGTCGGTCAACGTTGGGTGTAAGAGAGTCCCTTTTGGCCAGATGATCTACGCTTTCCACAGACCCTGTCTCAGAGACGGGAGAGGACTGTGAGAGTCGTGACAGGCGAAGGTCGCTCGGTGAAGGCGATCTCATCCTTTTCAAAGATCCCTTTGTACCAGAAGACTCTCCCGATGGAGACATTGCACTTCCTAAGGAAAATAAAAACAAAGAATTTGTAAACAAAAAAGTGTAACGAAATTTTCATATTTACATATCTATATATATTAACTGTATATACACGTTGCTAAAAAATATTTGAGGTTGGGGGTTGGCGTTTAATGTTTAATTTGAAATAACAAAAAAAATGTGTTCTCTTGTAGCAGTTAAAAAATTTAAAACATGAACATAAATAAACCTTTAACCTTAATATAGAAACAATGTTTTTTCTGGTGTGAGAGGTGAGGGTAGAATGATTTCTTTCTTCTTATTTTGTGTTTATTTATTCTTTTTTTTTTAATTATGATTTTGTTTTAATTTTATTTATTCTGTACATTACCATTGTGGTTGGTTTGATGAAATAAATTGTGTTATTTTGGCCACTAATTTTAAAGAAGAATGGTAAATTAGTTCACTACTTTTATATAGGGCAAATTAAAACTCAAACAATAATAATAATAGATATAGTAAATACATATATAGATGTTAAGAGTTCTTTGTGTTTACGAATTTTGTTCGGGTGACAGAATTAACAATTTTTTGTTACATCATGTAATTTAATATGATGACTTCGCGAAAATTAAGTGGGGAACCAAAAGTATCTAATTTTAAATCCTCTAAACCTATATAAAAAGAGATAAATATCAAATTTGACTTATGAAACTTACCTTTTGTGAGTGTATTTTGTCCATAAGCCTGTGAGTACCATAAATTCCATGGTGCTGGTAAATGTGAAGCCGAGAAATATGAGAGGGCGTGGGCAGGGTGATACGGTAAGGCAGAATTGGTGAGCATTTGTTGATACAGACTTGGATCCGGGCCTGAAATCACAGCCATTCCAGAGCTACCCTCAGCTACATCACCTTTCTTTTCGATTGTATGCTGAGATTTCTTGTCACTATTTTTGTTGTCATCTTCACCAAGAATACTGCTGATGCTAAACGACGATTTCACTGCCTTTGGGGGAACCGCCTTGTCCGATTCGCTATCATGTGTCATGGTAAATTTTAAAAATGACAAACTCAGGAACAGAAACAACAATCGAAGAAAAATAATGTGGTTCAATGATATGGTTGTGATCCCAAACGGTAAAAAGATAAAGTCCAAAATCAGCACTGTCTTTTTTGTCCAAATATCGGTATCAAAGCTGTCAGTTGACGATTGAACGTTTACATCAGACTGTAAACTGGCGTTGACAGCTTGCAATGTGTAGTTTTATAGCACGATTCCCATCCACAAATAAAGTGAGTAGTTAGTTCTTCGTGGTGTTTCCCTTCTGGTAGGAAGCCGGAGAATAATTATAATTCCAACAAAGTATGGTGCTTTTAAAGACTCTGCCCCACAGTGGACGTCGTATGGATTAAAAGGAAGCTCTGTGAGAAGGCAATAACGCGAATTAACCGCGCTCATCTAATTAAACAGCGCGAAAGTAAGACTCGGTTGATGCATTGATCGCGTACAACTGATAAGCAAGTCATGACAAAGAGTCGTCAGCTCTAGCCACGCCTACCCAATCACACTTCACCGCTCCTTCGGTTGCCTCCCCGTCGTGTGAATTATCCCCCATCAACAATAGTGGCGCCCATGGTCACAGACTCGCAATTTCTGAACAGAGAGTCCGTTGATTGGTCGTAGGCTCTCGTATCTTGTCACAGCAGGAGAGAAGTCAACGGGATTATTTGGCATTGACAACATATGGGCGGGGCTTATCGCTGCCCAAGAGCTGGTACTGGAATGGTCAGATGATATGTTTTAGTAGCATCGTTTAGTACCCTAATTACAGGTAGAGGGTACCCTGTATTTACCTGTCGGCAGCTGGTGAAATCTGATACCACCCACTAATGAACGTACTTGCTTAAACAACTTTTCTTTCTAACACGTCTAAATAGTGTTGGGAAATAGTAGACGGTACTACATGTATGTCGCCTATTGTGTCTCACCGCACACATATCAAATATCACGCGTTTCAGTCCTTTTAAAAAATATAGCCTGCACATTATCATTGCACTATACACACACAATATTATATGTCAGTGTATAGTTATATAAGTAGCATAATATTATACAGTTTACAAATGATATCAAATTCATGCCTTTTATATTTATAAAAGCTTTTTGGAATTATACAATGAAAGAATAATTGAATGACTTTGAATAATGCATTGTCTTTCACTTATTATTAAGTTAAGACTACACTGTTAGGTTGGTTTATTGAGCAAAAAAAAAATAAGCATATTTTAATATTTACAGATGTAAACGCATTAAAGTCCAAAATTCCTCAAAAGTAAGTAACATAAATACCAATAAACACTTCTTAATGTATACATTTTCATAGCACATGAAATGCTACATTTCAATTGATGTATAAAGCTAACCAAATGCTTGAAAAAAAAATTGCAAACAGATATTTTGTTCTGAGTTGTCCAATTGAATCGTGGACTAGACGTGATTGGTAGCTGTTAACATGGCGCTAGGTTTTTTCATTAATACTACGATGTTGTGCTCTAACCGAAGATAGTCACACTAACAAATACTACAATGTTTAAAAATACTAATCTTTTTACCCCCTACTTATGATGGTCATAAGTTCATTAGTTTCATAAGCATTTAGAAATATTATCGTAGCAGTAACAACGTCTGTTGTTAGACTCACACCATCAAGCAGCCGTTATAATATTGGGCATCACTGAGTTTGGAATTACTATGAATACGCGCTTGGACTTGGTGTCAAATTAAACAATAATTAACAGAGTTATATTACTTAAAGTCATTTGTAGAAATTTAGGAGTGCGACAGATGTATTCGAAAGTGGGTGATTACATACTATTGTGGTTATTCTGGTCAGGCTCAAATGACATGGTAGTTTACTCGTCAACAGCGAGAAACTTGTCAAATCCAGTCATTCATTATAATGGTGTTATAATCATAGTAGCTGTGCTTCTGTCATTAGCTCAGACGAAGTGGTGATGGAGAAAGATGCAAATTTTGTGTTCAAGTGCTTTCTGTTTCATGAAAACCATTATTTACTTGAGGCACTTTACAGGGAAAGTATCAACTATTGTATGATGCTTT